>JAULBS010017626.1:0-41320 GCA_032355785.1 Symmetromphalus regularis
CAAACCAAACCAACCCACCCCAACCAAACAACCAACCAACCAACCAACCAACCAACCAACCAACCAACCAACCAACCAACCAATCCAACCAACCACAAAACACATGAAATGCATGTAATACATCTTTGACATATTAAAAGAGCAATTTTTTATGTTGTATTTTTTTATATAAATTATTTTCATTTATGTATTTAAGTGGTGCTTCGCTTTTTCTGGGGAGTATAATATTTATGATCTGTGGGGAAAAAAGAAAGAAAAAGAGAAACAAACATATCCATATGTTCATACAATTCCCGAAAAAAATATTATAACTAAATATTATTCAGTCATCATGAATAAATATGACGTTTAACTGAAAACATAAACTCATCTCACTTTAGTAATGTGTAAAGAACAAATTAATAACTGTGTAATCAGGGATTGAAAAAGAAGAAAAAAACATGCCCACACCCCACCCCCGACACTTCTCTCGCCCCTTCCCCAAGGCGAGTAAACATCACAGTGGATGAGTTAAATTTAAATGGTGCAAGTCCCCCAGGCCAGTACATTTTTTCACACCTTTCCTCAAATTCCAAATTTCATTTCTATATTATATCATGGATGGCTATGATTCAGTCAAGATACATATATTATATTCCTTGAACGGTTTTCTAACAAAAGTTTGTTTTCACCTGATGGTGTTGCATATATTATGTATCTACTTGTCACATGGTTCCAGCCAGTAATGGGGGACTAGTGATTTTCCGAGGGGACTAGTGATTTTCCTAGGGGACTAGTGATTTTCCAAGGGGACTAGTGATTTTCCAAGGGTACTCGTGATTTTCCTAGGGGACTAGTGATTTTCCTAGGGGACTAGTGATTTCCCTAGAGGATTAGTAATTTTCCAAGGAGACTAGTGATTTTCCATGGGGACGAGTGATTTTCGTAGAGGACTAGTGATTTTCCTAGGGTCTAGTAATTTTCCTAAGTACTAGTGATTTTCCAAGGGGACTAGTTATTTTGCTAGGGGACTAGTGATTTTCCTACGGCAGTAGTAATTGTCCTAGGGGACTAGTGATTTTCTAACGGGACTAGTGATTTTCTAACGGGACTAGTGATTTTCCAAAGGGACTAGTGATTTTTCTAGGGGACTAGTGATTTTTCTAGGGGACGTGATTTTCTGAGGGGACTAGTTATTTTCCTAGGGGAATTGTGGTTTTCCGAGGAGACCAGTGATTTTCCTAGGGGACTTGACAGTTTCCAAGGGGACTAGTGAGTTTCAATTATTGGTGTTAAAATTCGTTCTGATTTAATGAATATTCTTCTTTCTTTCTTCCTTTTTTTATACGAATCTACTAGAATACAATGATGTGTTAATCATCAGCTACTGGATGTCAAACTTTTGATAATTCTAACACTTAGTCAAGTGTGAGCCAGCCTCCAGCGGGTTTTGAACCGCAGTCTTCAGCTTGAGAAACCACTGAGGCTAACGTCTAAATGAATTAGATATACTATCATATCGTTTTGCGTCTTTAATAACAACTTACAAGGACAGCTTAAGATAACGTGGAATTACTTTATATATCAAAATTGCTTCAGCCGATCATAAAATTTATATTACATACAATCACATTCAATAATGTTTACGTTTCATCGAGCAACATGCATATTACATGTCAATAGCCTCTTTGAAAAGTATACAAGTATAGCATCTAACGTCAAATTGCTTTGTGAATCAAAATTGCTTTACTCATTCATAAACAGGGTCGGATCCAGAGGATAAACTGTCAGAACACATCGTACTAAAGAATGCCTTAGATGAACGACTGTTTGGAGAGGGTGGGGTGGAGAGAGAGGTTGAAGGACATGTGCATAACTGTAGAAATCGGAGAAGAGGGTCTTTCTTTTTACAGATTGTGTGCCATTGTAAACAAAATCTGATACAGAATTTGTACCCAGTCCACCACTCCCCAACCCCTTACTTCCAAAGTCGTTCCTACGGGTCTGTTAAACGTATTTTATAGCCTCCTCAGAGGCGATATTTCATATTCCAGACAGTGGTTCCCGTGATGTGTGCTGTACTGTCTGTAGAAACATTCATATAAAAGATTTTTAGCGAGCCTCATTGGTCTTGTGGTAGGACGTTGGACTCTCAAGCTGAAGAAATTGGTTCAAAGCCCGTCGGAGGTTGTCTAACACTTATTACGTGTCACAATAACCAAATGTTTGGCATCCAATAGCTGATGATTAATATATCAATGTGCTCTAGAGGTGTCGTTAAACAAACAAACAAAAGAGCCTTTTTTAGTATAGTCAAACCTGTCCTAAATAGCCACCAAAAAGAATGATAAATGTGGCCTATTAAAGCAGGTGGATGCTTAATACAGGTAGCATTGTACTAAAATGGCTTATTTGAGAGAAAATGAAGGTGACCCTTTAAAACAGATTGCTTTTTAATACAGGTGGCCTCATGAGCAAGTTTAACTCTAATCGAAAAGAGTAGCATATGGCGGTAGCGGGTTTTTTTTCTGTGAACCATGTGCACAAATATCTTGAGTTTCACACCTAATAGCCGCTGAATAAACAATGTGCTGGGTGTAGTTAAAGACTACGAGTAGAGAATACATTGACATTGCAGGAGCGAATCCAGGGGTAGTTCTGGGTGCATGGTGCGCCAATCCCCCTTCCGAACATTCATCATCGTCTTGTATTTTACAATGTAAATTATTGTCAGCACACTTACCTTCAGCTTTCCCCACCCTGACAATCTGCACCGGCAATGGATCCTGTTGATCCGACTCTGGTTGTTCACCTAATAGCCGCTCATTAAACAATGTGCAAGGAGTTTCACCAAACAAACATGAGATGATGCCCCTAATCCCATTCCTTGGTTCCACCCGTATAACAACAACAGTGGCGGATATAGCCATTTTTGAAGGGGGTTGCTAATTTTTATAAAATTTTATATTTTTTCTCACAAAAGAAACAATGCCATTTTTAAACTTAGTGGTATATATTTGATATTTATTGTAAAAATATTTAAAGACTCATCCACACAGCAAAAAAAAATTAAAAATAATAATAAAAAATAAAAAATAAAAATAAATAAATAAAAATAAATACAAAAATAAATAAAAATTAATAATAATAATAATAAACCTAGCGGTTATTTGTGTTCACAAAACTATATTTTTTGGTAGTGCTAAAACGGAGACGGGTGTGTCTATGTATGGCTACCCCCGCCCCCCAATTCACCCCCTCCAAATCCACCGCTGAACAACGTCTTACGTTTTATTAGTAATTTACGAGCCTATCATGATTGCACGTGTACGTACATATATTCATATAGTACCTTCTATCTACGTCGATATTATGAATATTTCAAGGTTAATAATTAATGCATTCAGCGGAGTTTGATCAATTTCACCTCCCAGCCGGTTTTCCTATTGACTGGGTCCCAGCTGCGCAGACAAATATTTAAACACGGACTGACGATCCACACTGCTATGTTCAGGCTCGCGCACATGTCGTCATCGCTTCCTTCAAGTACATGCATAAGCGGGCTGAGATTTGAGGTAAGTTGCGTTTTATGTCGGTTTCACAGACTTTGAAATTAATTTCTTTCGTAGGTTGGGCGAGATGGGTTTTTTTTGTAGTTCACAAGGTGTCGATAATAGCAGTGTTTTACCTTGTATGTTGCGAAACACGTGTATGACAACCGAGATACGTCATGTTTAATGTCAATTTCACGAATCAGTTTCAATAGGCACGGGGCGTAACTTCCAACTGGGGAAACTGATTGATTGTATGGTTATTTGTACGACCCCCAGCACAATAAATATCGGCGATTGGGGGGTCATACTATGATTAGTCCAACTGGGGAGTGAGTTGGGGTTGAGTTAATTGTCGATAATAGAATTTCGGTAATATACAATTTAAATATTGCTGAATACAGAATATGTTTACCTTTTTTTTTTACACTACTTGGAACTATATTATCCCAGTAGCGGATTCATGGGGGGGGGGATCCATGGATACAGACGCCCCTTTCTTGTATTCTTTTGTTTACATTTTACGAGTGGAAAGACATACCCCCCTACCCTTTCAAAAATACAGCATCCGCTTGCACCCCTTCTTCGGGCCCGTAGTAACCGGGGTGGCCACGGGGGACATGTGCACCCCCCCTGTCCGTTTGTTAAATTTAACGACACCTCAAAAACACATTGATTTTTATCTTATCATCGGGTATTGGACGTCAATCATATGGTCATTCTGACACATTTATTTAGAGGAAACCCGCTGTCGTCAGATAGACTACTCTTTCCGATAAGCAGCAAAGGTGCTTTTATATGCACCGTCTACAGATATAACAACTCATACCACGGCCGTTAATGAACCAGTTGTGGACCACTTGTTGGAAAGGAAAATAGCCCAAACTGCAAACAGAAGGATCGATCCGACGACCGTCAGCTTCACATGCGAAACGGTAGCGTAATCCCGATCCCATCTCATTTTATATACATTCAGTTAAAATAAATTATTTTAGATTATAAGATTAGATTAAATAAAATCAATATAATTATAGATAACATTTATGCACTCATAATTCATACTTTTCTGTTTAAATAGTTCATGAATATTTTAAATTTACAATTCATTGTTATGTATATGTAACATTATTGTAAGTTTATAACTTTGGTCACCTGTGTGTGTTGATGGTGACTGATGTATTTTGCTCTGCCCATATTGGGTTGTTATGCAAATACATTTTTCTTTTTTCCTTTCTTCCTTCCTTCCCTCCCTCCCTCCCTTCTTCGTTTGTTTGTTTATTTCTTTCCTCTCCTCCATTCTTTCCTCTCCTTTCCTTCCTCTCCTTTCCTTTTCTTCCTTCTTTCCTTTCCTTTCTTTCTATTTTTTTATATTTCTTTCCTCTCATCCATTCTTTCTTTCCTCTTCTCTCTTCTCCTGACCTTTCTTTTCCTTTTCTTTCCTTTCCTTTCCTTTCCTTCCTTCCTTCCTTCCTTCCTTTTTTTCTTTTTTTCCTTTCCTTCCTTTCCTTCCTTTCTATATATCTAACTTTCCTTTCCTTCTTTCCTTCCTTCCTTTCCTTTCCTTCCTTCCTTCCTTCCTTTCTATCTTTCTTTCCTTTCTTTCTTTCTTTGTTTGTTATTTTTTTACTCAACGACTTGCGTGTTAAATGTGTTCGTTTTATGTATTGTATATTTGATGGGATTACTTAATTTATAAACTATTCATGTTATAGATTGTTTATTTGATCAGATTGTTATAGATAATAACACACAATCTGTAAGGGCATGGTAAATAAGGTTATTTCAATGTCACACCTCCCCATCATCATCACATTGACCCTAAAATGTTACATACTGGTCACAAGCGAAGGAAGATAAATTGTATGATCCAGCTCATAACTTGTGGGGAAAAGTATACATTGACCACACCCTATGGGTGCAACGATAAAGCCAAGACCATTCTGCGATATATTGCGATATAACAAAACCATATTGCAATACATACGGTACCGCAATACAATTTGATTAATTACCAAGATGTGAAAAAGTCATATGTTGATACTATAATACTAATTACTAAACATATAACAGGCAAGCAGACCTGTACCAATTTCTGATGAAAAAAGAGAACATAGAGACACAGTAGATTTATATGTTTTAATTGTTTAACTTTTATTTTTATAACTTTCTGTCATAGTCATAGGTTTTATAAGACGGATACTCATTAGGTAAATATATCACGATACACGAAACCATATTATTGCGCTCGGTAAGTATTGCAATATACCGGTTTACCGGTATATCGTTGCACCCCTACCGCACCCCCTATTTTAAGTCGGTCAAGTTACATTTGTAACCTCTAGATAAAAGGAAATTCCATTTCAGGGCGTTCAAGGCAAAAAAACAAAAAAATAATTATAAAAAATAAAATAAAATATAATAAAAAAAATAAATAAAAAATAAAATTAAAATAAGACTGGAAAGAATGAAGATGACATAATATAGTTACACTATATTTCTATATTATTTATTTGTGTGTTAACACTGAGCACGTTTTTCTTGATATAGAACAGAACAATTTACCAAATTTATACATATTTAACATGTATGTTAATTTCGTTTGTGAAAAGAGAAATTGCGTAAAACAAAAATCACTGAATAATTTGGATAACTGTCAAGACCTGGAACGGAGACAAATAATAAAGTTTAATTGTTAAAAATAACAGTTCTGTTATGAAATAATTACAATGGATCTAATTTTTAAAACTTACCTGAGAAACATGCCCTCAGCACCTTAGACAAGTCTTATGAAGTCTGAAGTTATCCAATTAAAATAATAATAATATAATAATATAATAATAATAATAATGATATAATAATAATAATAATATAATAATTATAATAATAATAATAATCACAACTATAATAATAATAATCATAATCATCATCATTATAATAATAATAATAAATATAATAATAATCATAATAATAATAATATAATAATAATAATCACAGCTATAATAATAATATAATAATAATCATAATCATCATTATAATAATAATAATAAATATAATAATAATCATAATAATAATATAATAATAAAATTCGCGTTAGGTCTATACCACCTTTCAAAATAACAGTTAAAATAGTTGAAAAATACATTTTGAAAATGGTTGATTTTGTGATTTCGATACCTGAAAATAACATTCTATGTCATCCATTTCAATATTTTTAACAGAAGACAATGGCCCGATTACCTTCTAGAAAAGATTTTAGTTCCAAAATAACTCTTAAATTAGCTGAAAATCAACTAATTATGTGATTAAGATGCCAGAATATAGCGTTTTAGAAAAACTAATTTTTAAAATGTACTGAAATAGTATACGGCCCCAAACCCTATCATCCAATTAAAAATATATATTATCGGGTTATACCACCCTCGAAAATAACCATAGTTGGAAATCACAGTTTCTAAAATTACTAATTTTGGATTCAGAAAGGATTTTTTGTTTAACGACACCCCAACACATTGTTTATTTAGCGGCTATTAAGTGTTAGACATATGGTGTTCTGTCGAAAGACACTCCGCTATTCGTTACATGTTATAGGGTGACTTTGATAACACACAGCACATGATTGAAACAGAACAATATCACGTCATGTACACACAACAGACTTGGAAGATCTATTGTAAATGTTTAAATATTTAATTATTTCCAGATATTGCAGCTTTAATTATCCCAGACTTGAGTAGTTCGTCCTCCACTCCTACCATTTTACCAAATAAAGTTACATTTTAGAAATAATAGTATCCATTTATGAAAGGTTACTGCGTAATAACGTTTTATTTATTTAGATATTTTATTTATTTATTTGTTTATTTATTTATTTAATAATTTATTTATTTATTTATTTGTTTATTTATTTATTTATTTTATTTATTTATTTATTTGTTTATTTATTTATTTATAATAAATAATTATTTATTTATTTAGTTATTTATTTAATTTATTTATTTGTTTGTTTATCTATTTTATTTTATTTTTTTATTTTATTTTACTTATTTTATTTATTTATTTAGTGGCTATTTTCCCCCATAATAATTTAATGGTACCTAACTGTGGATCCCCGCTCCAATATTGAAAATCTAAAATTAATTTTAAGCCCTTTCCAAAATTCCTATATAATATTCACCCTGAAATAAAATACATTTTTAATATGAACTCCCAAATATCTAGGGTTGCGTTACTTTATAAATCGGCAAAAAATTATATTATATTTATGGATATGAAGCTAGATAGGCGCCCATTATAAAAATGTATGTAGTCATACTATTAAATAGTATTATACTGACTACAGTATATAAACCGACACATGTCAAGAACCCAGTATCTGCATGCGTATGGAATAAAGAAAGATATCTGGAAGAACTTTGGAACGAACCGAAATTGCAGGGTTAATGGACAAGAAATCACTGTATATTATAGAATTTTTATTAAAGGAAATCACTAGAAAATGTTTGCAACAGTTTTATGCAAATGCGAATCACATAGGTTATAAACCTTTCACACTGTTACAGTGTTAGATATGTTCCAGTGGTACAGACATTTTTATTTAAAAGAATCAAGAATATAATATTAAAATATGTATAAATTTGTTTTAATCAGGGTCGTAGCTTCGCATAAATAAATGTGAAGGCTTAATTCCACTCGGGGGGTACGGGGGCATGCCCACTTCCCCCCTCAGAAAATTTGTAAAGTATTTCGCTGCATTCTGAGGCATTAAAAAAAAATTGTAGGCACGTGCCTACATTGCCTAAAGGAAGCTACGCCACTGTTAATGGAACGGCAAACCTTTATTTTTTATCATTAGTTTTACGGTATGGCTTATTTTCACACAGAATGAAAATATCGTTTCCATTATAACTAACATAACAGAATTATGTCATGTGATAATGCCCTTTGGATATATTAATTTAAGAGTTTTGCTGTCTGCATCAATGAAGTTTCGCTTCCATACTGTTTCCGAAATCACTGTACACGATTTGCGGCATTCACTTTATGTAAGACCGCGTTTTACCACGGTCGTACTCTGTTGGGTTCTTTAATTTTAATGTTTGTAATAATTTTGGAATTGAGAACAGAAACAAACAAAAAGATAGGTTATATATAATTATATATATATTATTTATTTATTTATAGCATTATTATTGCGTTGCCCGTGACGTCACTGAGCAAATACAATCGTGTGACGTATCTGTACGGTGAAATATCCATTTTGGCGTATCCAATCTCATAATCTGTTTCCTGTTGCCATGGAATTTGTAGCCGAAAAAGTGTTATTAAATGTTTCTGTTATCGCTTCATTCACCGCCAGTTATACCGATTATTATCAAGTTAATGTCCAGAAAGAAATAATTTTTATTTATCACTCGATTCACGAGGGATTTAAAGATAATTTATGGTTGCGAGTTTAATATTTTATTTATTACCGCGACATGTTTTTCTCTCATACGTTGGTTGGTTGTACTTATTTTTGTATTTATATCCAATTAAGGTTAAAGCACGCTGTCCTAGACAAACAGCTCAACTTCCCGTGCAGCTTGTCCAGGACAGATATTAGTGTGAATAGAAGAAACGAAACCCGTTACCGCCACACAATTGCGGGTACTCTTGTCGATTGACATTCATTCAAGTTCTTTATTGCTTTAAGTTTTACAACTCATCAGCTGAATAAACATAAATACAAAACATATATATATACAATAAGTACATGCACACAAATGGTGGGTGTGGTTTAATAATTGGTTATGCACAACAACAACAACAATAAAAATTCAATCACAATAGCAAAACATACACTTGTATTTAAAAAACAAAAAATAAATATCTACCTACAATAATTATAAAGTTTTAAGAATTGGATATACAATATAAAAAGAAGTCGTATATAAGTTAATGAAGATATTCAATAATTATTTTATTTACTGTAGTAGTTCGTCTCTTATTTTATTTGCCTGAACTAAATATTTTCCTAGGTTGTTAATTTCTTTTTTGTTGTGGTTAGCAATTCTATAAATCGAAAAACGCTTGGTCGCCTATGATAATATATTTTTTAAATACTTGGTTGGTTGTATTTATTTTCATGCTTATATCCAATTAAGGTTCAAGCACGCTGTCCTGGGTACACAACTCGGGTTCCTGTGCTGTCTGTCCAGGACAGAGATTAGTTTTAGTAGGAGTCACGAAACCCGCTGCTTTTTCTATAAACAGTAAGGGATCTTTTATATGCGCTATCCCACAGACAGAATAGCACATACCACGGCCATTGTTAAACCAGTTTTGGACCATTGGTTGGAATCGAAAATAGCCCAAACTGCAATTGGATCCAGTGAGAAGGTTCGATCCGACGACCGACAGCTTCACAGGCGAACACTCTACCATATGAGCTACATCCCGCTCCTTTCCTTTTATATTCTGATTGTAAAATGAGATTTAGTGAGAAAAACGTTATATCTTACCAAAATTCGGTCTATACACCTACCCATTGAGCCTTGCGGAGCACTCACTCTGGGTTGCAGCCGATACTGAGATTAAAAATCCCATGTCTCGACTGAGATTTGATCTAAGTACCTACCAGCCTCGCGTCCGATAGCTTAACCACTGCGCCACGGAGGCTGGTTCTTTTGTCGATAAGCATCAAGCTATCTTTATATGTAATATCCCACATGCAGGATAGCACATATCACGGCCGTTGATGAACGAGCTGTGGACCACTGGTCTGTGTTAGTGGTATGCACCTACCTACTCAGGATGAGTATTTTTAATTTCTGTACAGCTCCATTCCAAACTGAGTGCTCCGCAAGACTCATTGACAAGGGCGAAACTCGCTTCCTGAAAGTGGGGGGGTGGGGGGTGAGGGTGAAACATACCCTGTCCAAAAACTTGAGGGGATGAAGCATCCCCCTATCCAAAAAGTGGGGGGGAAGGACCCCCCCCAACCCCCCATACCCCAGGAATGACGCCAATATAGACTTCCCTGTGTAGTTTGGTATATTTGCGCTAAGACCACATGGTTAAGTGTTACATTGATACAATAAAGAGAAAATACTGGTAAAGATTATTTTTAATGCATTTAAATTTCAATTTTTCGAAGCAAAAAGTAGGGGGGGATAATTATATAGGAATCCCCCTGTCTAAAAAGTGGGGGTGACATGTCCCCCCGGGATTTACACCCATGTGTAGGCTTATTATCTACAATAACTTTTCAATTCTTTGGCTACACATAATTTAATGATGTTATTTATCATTTAATTAAAATTAACAGTCACCATTAATAATATATTTTTGTTTTTTAATTTTTTTTAATTCATTAACACGTAGAATTCACAAATGTCGAAAGTTCAAAAGTTATTTAGATTTTTATATTAATATAATGTAAATATTCTCTACTATCGGTAACTTACCAACAACAGCAAGTAAATTTTCAGTTCATATGTTTTCAAGTAGTTAACTATTTATTTCACAGAGCAATCACTTTAATAAATAATAATTATAATTATTATTAGCAATTATTTGTTCACTCTGTGGTCTAAGGGGAACAACTCCATTTAGTTATCTGTCTTTATATTACTATTATAATGAAAGGGTGTTAAATTTCAAGATTAAACACACACACACATGCACGCACGCACACACACACACATTAACGTAATTCTGGGAAGTGGGATATAGCTCAAATCGAAGAGTGTCCGCCTGTGAAGCTGTCAGCTGTTGGATCAATCCTTCTCAGTGGACCCATTTGCAGTTGGGGTTACTTTCCATTCCAACCAGTGGTCCATGACTGGGAAATCAAAGGCCGTGGTATGTGCTGCCCTTTCTATCCATGGACAATGCATATAAAAGACTCCTTGCTTCTTATCGGAAAGAGGTGCCGATGTGGCGGGAGTGGGTTTCCTAAAATAATGTGTCAGTGTGACCATATGATTTGGTTTAATGATACATCAGCATATTATTAATCAACAGTTACATGTACCAAATGTGACACACAGTTTATAAGAAAGCTTGCTTTCTTTACATAGTACACTTAAATAATCATTAAAGTTTATTTCACATACACTTTGCTAATGACAGGAATACACACACCATGTATCCTTTGATTGAGGATGGAATGTGAATTAGCCCAAGGGCAATACTAACAACCATCATATCTTTGCTATGTGCTCTCATTGCCTACCAGCTTAGTCTGCAGAGTGACCTATAAGAACTAGTATTTGTCCAGGATTCAGATGACGCTATGACAGTTACCAGGGGACCATGTAGGCCTACAATGAGTGTTCAAGAGAGATAGTGATTCCTAGCATACCGAATCGGTCAAAGTAAACTTTGTTTTTTTTAACGATGCCTCAAGAGCACATTGATTTTTATTTTACGATGACTATTGGACATCAGTACTATGGTGATTCAAACATATGTTTACAGGAAACCTGCTGCTGCCACATAGGCTACTCTAAGCAGCAAGGGGTCTTTTATAGGCACAGGTCCATAGAAAGAATGGCACATACCATGGCCTTTGATGACCCAGTTGTGGACCACTGGTTGGAAATGAAAAGAGCCCAAACTGCAAATGGGTCCACTAAGAAGGACCGATCCAAAGGCTGACAACTTCACAGGCAGACACTCTACCATTAGAACTATATCCCACTCCCTGGAATATGTTAATCAGACGTTAATGGCAGAAAAGATGTTATTTTCAAGGTCATAACAAACGTCAAATGGTCAATGTACCCCAATATTCACCAATCTTAAATATAATGACAGATTTGGAATCCTTGTCATATTGCTTTTCCAACAATACCAATTTTATGAAGATTGGCCCATTAGTTCTTGAGATATGAGAGTTCAAAGGTAGGCAGCCACGCCCGTTTTGGGAGCCAACATTTCAAAATTTGGGAGACCATATCTCCCACACCGCTAGTCCGATTGGGCTAAAATTTTGAATTTGATGCTGTGGGATCATAAAAATCTCAGATAGTCGGTTTTAAACCATTGGGTGATTTGACATGGAATGACCCATTTATTTATTAATGTTCATTTCTTTACTCAGTGGTCTAAGGGGAACAACTCTATTTAATATCAGCTTTTTTTTTTTAATGAATAAAGATGTAAAATTGTTATCTCTCATAGACCAGTAACGGTCTATTTTTTTTATTTGTCAGTATGAATGTTTCTGGTTATGTAGGCTTATTATCTACAATAATTTATTTATAATTTAATTAAAATTAACAGTCATCATTAATTATGTGGTCTTTTTAGTTTTTATTCTTCAAAGCTTAGAATTCACAAATGTCGAAACTTTGTGGTCTAAGGGGAACGACTCTATTTTAGTTATCTATAATGTAAACGGTGACGTAGCGTTGGTTGCCGCGGGAAAGGCAAATATTGCGCCTCCTAATTAATTACAGTTCCGGTATCTTCAAACGATAAATCACACTATTAAAAGGTATTATCTCTATATAATTCGCCGATTAGGATTAGGAAAATACTGTAAAATGTTGCGTCACGTGGCAACGTTTATTTATCCCGAGAAACTGTAAAACTTTTGAACATTGAGAGATATTGTGAGGAGGAGAACACTATTGTTTATTTATTATTACTACTATATTATTTTAAAATTTAGTGCATGGGCAACCGCCCTTGTGGCCTCGCCAACGCTACGCCACTGAATATAACAACTGTAGAGTATCAACTATTTTTAAGACAAATATGTAAAATAGAATTATCTCTCTTAGACCACACACACTGTAAAATTATTAATAGGATAATGTTAGCACTTCTCATAAATTGGGAATATATAGATTAATTTTGATGCTTCAATAATTACACTTTTTTTTTTGATAAGCATTACATTATGTTAAATAGAGTTATCTCTCTTAGACCATTAACTTTACGTAATTTTGTAATTTATGTTGAACCCCCAGACCCCCCTCCTCTCCCGAAAATAATACTTCAAAACAGTGGAGTAGCGAAGGCGGGGCTACAGGGGCGATCTCCCTGGGGACAAAATTTCAAAATAAAGTAGTAATAATAAATAAAAAAAATAGCGCTCCCTCTCCCTCACACAGAAATTCTCCCAATGTTCGAACATTCTTGTTTTTCAAAATGTCGGTGGAAATAAACGTTGCCACGTAACATTTTACAGTATTTTTCTCGCTAATTAGGGTCATACTGTCCTCAATCCTCATATATAATCCTTATCGGCGAATTACATAATGCTTATTAATAGCGTGATTTCCCGTTTGAAGATACTGGAACAATAATAAGTACCCCCTGAATAGCGCGGCAAAATTTATTAAATTCCATTGTAAAATTAGCTAAATACCGCGGCAAATTCAGCAATATAAAAATTAAAAACAATACTTACATATTTACATACTGGAGTGGGTGGTGGTGAGTCCGAATCTTATTTTATGATTACTAAATAATTAAAATATAATTGCTTAATGTCACCATTTTAACAATATCTATATATATGTATTTGAATATGTAAAAGAAACATTAAAAAAATAATATTGTAAAATAACATATATGCTTGGTGCATTTGGGAGTCGAACCCACGACATTCACGTTATTAGCACGACGCTCTAACTAACTGAACTAACAGGCCTTCCACGAGAAACAACTTATACATGCTAATATCATTGTTATATGTTAAATAGGATAAAGTGACATAATACTATTCCGTATTTGTGAAACTTGTGTAATTTACTTCCAACACGTCTTCGGCAGTTTCTGTAACCTAAATAACTAACAACCACTCTGTAACCCATGGTGTGTTCAGGAGGGTTAGCGCTCGCGAACAGTCTAGCACGTGAATGGGAACGCTCGCTCTCTGAACGTATCACCATTTAATATGTTGCTTACTTTAAAGAAACAACTTTCTAACTCAGTGCTTTGGTTTATTTTTTTCAATTATATGATTTTTTTAAAATCCATTGTGTAAAATGACAAATTCTGCAAGTTTTCTGCATGAAAATTGATTTTCTGCGGACGTACAAGAATTCTGTGCTGTGATGCAAATGTTTCCGCGTCCGTGAAATCGCAAAATTCAGGGGGAATGTATAATGTTCCATTACTTGCATTAAAAAAAAAAATTAATAAAAAAATAATAAAAATAATTTCACCATATTGCAACGTTTTAGGTGGCGCAATACTTGTCTTACCCCAGGTGCAGGAAACCCATGCTACACCACTAGTTCAAGGGCAATTGGCCACTGAATTTGTGAAGTCAAATATGAATTGGTAACATGGACAGTGACTCTCCCAGTCTTGTAATTGTTTTAACGTTTCTATATTTGAACATTTATATATTATCTTAAAATTTTGTTTCGATGAGTTTCTAATTTTCTTCCATGTCCTTATGTCAATCATTTATATAACAAATTGCAATAAATGCAAAAACAAAATTATAAAATTAAATCAAATAAAGAAAAAAAAGAAGAAAAAGAGAAGGAACAAAAATATTTACTATTATAATTAGTAGAGTGTGTCCTGATAATCCATATCTTAGAACCACCCTTCTAAGTAGAAAGTATATTTTTATAACTTACATTTGTGGTTTATCAATGATCATACCCATGGGTGGACCGACTTTAGCCAGTGTCGTGATAAGATCATTGACCAAACCAGCGTCTTTTCTTGTGCCAATAACCACCCAGTTCTGAAGAGCAACTGCATTAAGAAGACTCTTTCCACGCATGTCTCTCGACCAATCAGCATCTTCTTGTCTATATCTCACCTATTCAATTAATATAAACTGTCTTAGAAATTATAAGAAAAAATACAAAGAAAAAACGCCCAAAACAACAAACCCTCAAACCCCCTCCCCACCAAAAAACACCTAATTCTCCCAAACAAAACAACAAAAAAGCTTAACAAACCAATAACACATTAAGTAACAGCCAAAACACACTCATTCCGAATGACTAAATCAAGTTCAAAACTATTTTTGTCATAATAATATAACGAGTCCTCATTAGAACCCGATATGACAGATTAAATACCTTAGAATATAAGAACTTCAAGAATATTTTGATAAATCATTCTCCATCCCTTTCACCTAAAATTACATTCCCCCTAAGATGGTGTCATAATCACTCTTCGCTTTTTGTCGTTACTATTAAAATAATAGCGCTGGCATACATATAACAATAATAACTGGTTTATTTTAGTTAATAAAAATAAAAGCTGGGTTACTGTAGTAAAACAATAACAGTTTGTTTAATGTAGTAAATATGATTACTAATACCTCTGCATTATCTCTTAGTACTATTCGTTCTTGAGGGCAAACCCGTGCGTTAATTCTGACAAGATTGTCACTGAACTGAATTTGCCAACCATCCAAGTAAGCGGCGCAGTCACGATTTCTGAAGAAAGAAAACAATATGCGTGTGAATGTCAAAATTCAACAGTTCCAATATCTCGTACCGGTAATTAGTTCTGTCTTCAGGTCCAATGGCCAGCAATTATGTGTCATCTTGATAAAATAAAATATGTGTGAAACCGTTTAACCCATATAGGTAAATTAATTTAAAAAAAAAAAAAAAAAATTGATTTATATTTCTTTTTATATATTTTTTTTTTTACTTAGGCCCGAAAATTTTGTAGCCTACTGAGTGTAGCAGGAAATCACATACCCTGTAAATCACAAACACCCACTTGATATTTCCTAGGAAATCACAAACCCCCACTTTAGATTTCCTAGGAAGTCACAAACCCCCACTTTAGATATCCTAGGAAGTCACAAACCCCCACTTGATATTTCCTAGGAAGTCACAAACCCCCACTTGATATTTCCTAGGAAGTCACAAACCCCCACTTTAGATTTCCTAGGAAGTCACAAACCCCCACTTGAGATTTCCTAGGAAGTCACAAACCCCCACTTGAGATTTCCTAGGAAGTCACAAACCCCCACTTGATATTTCCTAGGAAGTCACAAAACCCCACTTGATATTTCCTAGGAAGTCACAAACCCCCATGCCCATATATGGGTATGAGTTAGGATTAGGGTTAAAGGTTAGGGTTAGGGGGTGTGATTTCCAGAGGGGTTTGTGATTTCCAGGGAGGGCATGTGATTTTCAGGGGGTTTGTAATTAACTGCTACATCGGCACCAATGTCTGAAACGAATTTCAGTCAATTTCAACCCCAGCGTGTGTATTAAACAGTTGCATTATATGAAATACAAAGACAGGAATAAATATTGCACATAGTTGGACATGATGGGGAAATGTGAAAGATATGAAGTCATCCAAAGTATGAACTGTGTGAACGTAAGGAAAATATTATGCATAACTTCAGTGTGCAGTTATCATTATCAAAGAAGTAAGACAACAGTGTATGCTATTTTTTCCGTCATGTTGTTGCTGGGTGATAAAAGGACACTAATTTACCATAACCTGAAATGAAATGTTTTTGAAATTACAATATTTTATTTAAATACATTAGCTCTAAGGTTTCTTGTGTGTATAAAATTCATAAGATTTCATGAGACCTGGACACACACACATACGTTAACACATTTATACAATTAATTGTTTCTAGCTGTATAATATTTTATTGTTAATTGATTGTTAAATTATTTTGTTAAAACACTAGTTTTTTGCCAACAAAAACCTTGAATCTTGGTTTTGCATAAAGCATACATGGTAATATAAAATGTTTACAGAAATAAATACAGAATGCATCGAAATTTGTAATTTAGATATATCTCTGATGCATATTTAATCAAATCTACGACTGTTGTACACACATTTTATTGAAAATAACTTACTGCTTTATTTGTTTCATAAAGGCAACAATCTTTTCACATCTGGCTGTAGGGGCTACACGTGTATGAGTCGCGACATCTTTCATCACTTGAAAATCAGCCCGTACCTCATCGGACAAACCTAAAATAGCATTTTCACAAATATGTACAGCGTTGTAAAATATTCAAGAAGAAATTGGTGTATTTAGATTTAGATACATTTAAAATGACATGACCGCCGGAACTCGGGCTGCAGTGATACCGCGCCGCCCAAAAAATTTGTCCAGAAGCCATTAATTTTTTTTTTCCAGTATCTACATTTCAACATTTCCCCAGGAAAGCATGCCCCGGATCCCCCATCACCAGTCTGCCACCCCAGTGTCACAATAGTTCCGACGGCCCTACTAGATATACCTCATACATTTTAATACTACACTTTAAAATCAAAAGTATTGTTTAAAATAAATATTTACCGATGCTGTTCAATTTTGACTATTTTGAAAGTGAGTATTGTTGATTTAACAGCACATCAACACATTGGTTAGTCAGTAAATATTAAACAAAAGGTATTCATGATTCTTGGTACACAATAGAAACTTACTGTAACCACACAGACAAACCTTTAAGATTAGCCTCAAGAGACATTTTATAAGTATTTTCCCACATACCGGCCAGTTCATACAATGACCTATGTTTGCTATTGACCACTAAACGAAAAACAATAGACCAGTGGGAGGTGGCATTGCCCAGTTCCGTGCAAACCCAAGGGTCCGTTCCTGGATGTGTCACACATAATTCATATGGTCATCCTTCCTCTGAACTATATCCAGTTCACTGAAGGCAATAAAAGATTATAAATACTGTTTAACATTAATCCTATTATCACATTATACAAAATAAAATAATGTGATCATTTTGTATTTTATTACCCATAAGGCACAACATATTTCCCTCTCCCCAAAGCTGGAACAAGTTTCTCATTCTGGCAAAAATTAAGGTTGCATTTTCTTTTAAAACCCTTAGATTCGGGCAAAAATCGACCGGCCCATCCCCGTACGCCTATGGTGACATGACGTCATCAACAATAACTGATGTCACAAACAATAACCCCTTGCGATCTCCCAGGGCGTTTCATATTAGCGACAGATCTGAGCGGTATTTTTACAAGAACCAATTCATTAAAAGACATTCCTAAACAAAGACAGTTTTTAAATATGCCATCATTATTCTTCACTATGAAGATGCCATTGGAAGGAATTGTTAATGAAGTGTCCAGTATCTCAAATTACCTGTCAATGTACACAGCTCGGGTATCAGCAATACCGGGCCCTTTTGGCCCCTCTTTTCGTCACTTTTGGATGGCTTGCTAACAAGTAAGGGCTGATCATCATCTGTGATATCTATGTCATAATGCTAGAAAAATAAAACAAACAAATAAAACAACATTAAAACCAGTTTCCAAAAACAAAAATATTTGAGATAATAAGGGCTCACCTTAGAACAAATTTAGCAATAGCCAAATTTCAAATATTTTTAATCTTTCGTTTAAAAGTATTAAAAAGATTACATTTTTTAGCAAGTTTGTATATAAATTAGAAACAAAATAATTTGACTATTGTAATTAGATCAACTTCTGTGAAACTGACAAATTTTGTGTTTTGTGTAATTATTAATTACCTGTTTGTAATATTGCTTGTATGAAATATCAGTTCCGTTTCTCAGCTTGAAAGTGTCTGTTGGGTGTTTGTCCCACTCGATATCATCACAGCGGTATGTCTTGTTGTTATACCTGTAAATATAATCCCCCCAGAAGATGGCTTTAAGTTTTGCTCCATATACATGTAGATACTGCAGATACTATCAAATCTAACTTTATGTTTGTACAACAAACAGTGAATTTTGGATATTCAGGCATAATACTATATGCATGCAATTTGGCAATTCAGGGTACAGTTAGGATTACGATATTTTATAATAATAATTAAAAAAAACCCCACAAAATCAGAACAAAATAAATTATGCTCCTTTGAAATGAATAACTTATGAACATATTACCTTGTCAGCACTATCGATCCAACGAATTTTTTGAATACATCATCATAAAATGACTGGCGCCCAAGCTGATACATCTCATACATGATGTCGAGCACCGTGTCGGATCGCAGAATCTTATGGGCTATGTCGACACCCAACATTCCACTTGTTTCATACTGCAGAATGGAAGTAATGAATCCAGGCATCACTTGTAATCTGCGGAAGACGTGTATCCATATTTAAAAAAACCCACCCAAAACATAAGGAAGTACTGTCATATATATTTTTGTTGAACTGTATTACATATGAAATAGAATACTTTTAGATGTAGCAAACAACTGATTATTATCAAACGATTTTACTAACAGAAACTTAACTGTATAGGCATGGCAGCCAGAACAGGGATGGCGGCCAATAATTTGTCAAGAAGCCATTAAAATTGTATTCTCAGTATCTACATTTCAAGATCTTCCCGGGAGAGCATGCCCTGGACGCCCTAACCCTCAAAATCGCTAGTCCACCGCTCCAATGTTATAATTGTTCCAGTGGCCCTGATAGGGAACTATTTATAAATGCTTCCAACAAGAATTAGGCTGTGACAGTACACTTTTAATGTCATTTACCAGCCACTGTAACTTATTTTCAGTTATTACTCTTTATTGTTAAAAGTACACATTTCTTGTATCATAAATTTCCAGGGATGTTGTCAGCACTTTCGTGTTGTATATAACATTTAAGACGTCGTTATAGTTTTAACTTTATAACTTCCAAGTCCAACACAAATAAATAACTCAACTGTTAACTTGTTAATTAAGTGTAAAGACACAATTCTAAACAACCATGTTTTTGTTTATCACCTGAATATTAACACGACAAAACAAACTTCACTGAATATAACATCCACACTTACTTATGTCTTGGAATATCCACAGACAACGATGGATTAAAGTAGTGTCTGCCAATCTGTTTCATGTCAATCATGGAAAGAATCCTAATAAAGCAAAAAACAAGATGTTCAAATAGTTTAAAATAATAAACCTATAGGTTTTAAATGTTGTTGTTATATTGAAATTCGCATCTCTGTACAGGAAACAGTGCAAAGGAAGCATAGACAAAACCACAGTGGATTGGACTAAAGGATACTCTTAATTATATTGATGATAATATATGAAAGATGACAATATTCTGTCAAAGACTATTATAATATTTTATTATATTGATGATAATATATGAAAGATGACAATATTCTGTCAAAGACTATTATAGTATTTTATTATATTGATGATAATATATGAAAGATGACAATATTCTGTCAAAGACTTTTATAGTATTTTATTATATTGATGATAATATATGAACGATGACAATATTCTGTCAAAGACTATTATAGTATTTTAATAAGTAGGATTCTTTTACCCATACACAATTTACGTCTTGATATCTTTGCTACATTAACATGACATCTGAGACAACCTGATGTCATGACTATCATATTACACTCTTAACCTAAAAGTGTAAATTAAGTACTTTTGCTCAGGTTATCATGGCGGTTCCACAAATAAAATAGATATAACAGCAAATGTATAATATAATTTATTTTATCGATACACATTACATTACCTCCTGAAAATAATGTTGGCCACTTGAATGAACTGTGGTGAATTTGGAGGCAGTTCATTGGTCAGTGCTATTGTTATCCTTATCTGCTGACCATCATACTGTCTTGTAGAGAACACCTCGGTCTGCAAATAAAATAATACCGGTGAAACCCCTACCGCGACATCTAGTTAAATCTGAACAATATCCATGCCTTAACACCCATTTAAACCTAAACAAAACTCATACCTTAACAATACACTAAACGCATGGCCTAATATCGGATTAAACATAAACAAAACCCATGCCCTAATATCGACTTAAACCTATCTAAAACTTATGGCTTAACACACACTTAAGCCTAAACTAAACCCATGCCCCAATAGCAACACATGCGTGGGGCCCCCTCAAAGTTGCTGGTGGCAGTCCTCCAAACACCGTGATGGAATGTATTACATTTAAACACCCTTCGTCAAAAAAAAACATCCAACAAATTGCTGTCATCTAAAGCAATTTATTAACATAATAATAATAATTGCCTATGAAAAATGTTTAATGTGATATTACGTTTTAAGTTTTTATGAAGAATGCCACTTTACCAGTTTTGAATTTCAGAATAATTTCAGAAGAAAAAACTTAAACACCAGACAAAACAATATCGTTTATGGAATATCAGTAAGTGTTAACATACAGATCATCTCACACCCTACTTTAAATGTTGTACTAATAGTCACGTGCATATTTAACACATTCAGTGTGACGTCGTTATCAACTGTAAAATGGCTAGTATCAAATGTTCGGTTGAATGCTAAGTGGCTGTCCTCATAAAAACGTGGAATAAAACGTTATACAACTATTTTCAGAAATCGTGTGTATATATGTAAAGTATATAGTTTATTTGTGTTATTTCAGTAATGTTGGGCTGATTTTCAAAGTGGGGTGGTGTGTGTGTGTGATTTTTATAAGCGTATTAAATGTGAAAAAGCACGCGCACCGCAGGCACAATGCCGCATAAGGACAATTTAAAAAAATATTAACCCTAATAGCGATTCTGGCGTGTTTTCGGCTTATTACCTGAAACATTTTTAACCATATTACAAACTACGGGCCTTTATTTATTACTAATCCGTTTTAGAAAGCGCCGTGCGTATCTTCCCAAACAGAAATACTACCAAGTGTTTTCGAAAAATGAGTAACACTGCATGTGGTGAATTTCTCTGTAAAAACGTAACATTACCTTCTGTTCTTGGAGTCTTCTCGGCATATACAAAATCATTCCATCAAAAGCACGAACATTTCCAAGCATTTCTTTATGAACAGCTAACAAAGCAACTTTAATTCTCCGTGATTCAACTGGTGGGTTGTAGTCAACATGGTACTGATAGAGCATAAAATTTGGGGCAGTTTCAAGTCTAAAGAAATTTGAGTACACAGGTAAAGGTCTTCCAGATGTACCTAAAATAACACAGAGATTAATAGTACTAAACATAATACACTAACATTTTAAACATCTACTTTGAATTTGATTCTGTTTTCAGTTAAAGTATAATATAAACACCAGTAAAAGATTTTCAAACACATAAAAAATAAACAGGTTAACTATGCTAAACAAGTTTAGATAGATATTCGGAATATAATATACTTTTATGTGTGTGTTTATAACAAAACACTAACTGAAGTCAAACAATTCGAAGTGTAAATTACAATTTTAGTATATCTCTACCAGAGAAACAAAAAGATTTTCACAAGAAAATCATGATGACACGAGTTCATAAATGATTGTAAAAACACAGATAAAATCGAGAGCTACCTCTTTTATCAATGATATGAGGACGGGTTTGAGGATCGGCTTCCCCAGTTCCAATACCCATCTGCTGCATTTCCTCTATGGGAGGTCTGGGAATTTCTCCAGCCATACCATGACGAGGTTCTCTTGCTACTCTGTGTTCCACTGGAGGTCTATGGACATCTTCAGGCATTCCAGGGCGAGGTTCTCTGAGCATCTGCTCTTCATGAGGCATGTGTCGTTCTGCCGCCATTCCAGGCCGTGGATCTCTGGCTTCACCTCTGTGTAAAGCACGTAGGTTGGGGCCTGGTAAATCTTCACCTTCGGCAGGTAGTGGCATGGCTGCAGCACCACCAACATCATCACAACCACCACGATCTCGCTACAAATAATACACAAATCATCACCTTGCTTATTTTCTACCTAGACAACGCTAAAGGCTTCCAACTATGTAGTCTTGACCATTATTTTTGTTTAAGGACAACTGTTGTCAACATACTAAAACTATGGAAATAATAATAAAATACATCTACGATTTATAAAGATTACTATCACTACCATACTTTCAATCGTTTCCCTAACCCTCCCAAAAAGTGGTTCACTGCTCGTATTTGTGTAAGAGGAAATATTGTTATGGAAAACAGAACCTTAAATGTCATAATGCGTTTATTATCAAACAACTACTTGTTTTAACAGTATAACGCAAGAGTGTCACAGAAATCCCAGGCATATAAAATGCGTTATAAGCTATATATACTACAAGTCAGAAACACAATGAATAGATATTCCAAATAAACACGAGTGATTATAAACAAAAGTTGCCTCCTTTTTACTACACCATGTTAACGCATATTTGTTTATGAGTAAGACGAACCTGTGCCTGCTGTTCTCCAGGACGTCGTTGTTGCTGCTGTGGTCCATCGTCACCGCGGCCTCGTCCGCGAGCACGTCCTCGTGCTTTCCTTGGCATCTAGCTTAAACATACATAATGAAAATTGTAAAAATAGGCTCAAGGAAAATAGCTATTATATCAGCATATCACATCTCACACACATACAATTACATTATTGTTATAGGAGACTGATCCAAGAAAGCATTTTTTAATATTTTATTTTCTCGAATGTGTAAAATGTGTGTGTGTGCATGTGTATGGTTGTGTGTGAATGCCTGTGTGTGTGCGCGCGCACGAGTATGTGTGTGCGTGCATGCTTGTGTGTGTATGTGTATGTAAGTATGTGTGTGTCTGTGTGTGCGGTAGGTATGTGTGCCTGTGTGTATGTATATATGCGTGGTGTGTGTGTGTATGTATGTGTGATGTATGTGTGTGTATGCCTGTATGTATGTGGTATGTGTGTATGTATACGTTGTGTGTGTATGTGTGTGTATATGTGTGTGTGTATATATATGTGTATATATATGTGTGTATGTATGTATGTATGTATGTATGTATGTATGTGTGAGTGTGTGTCTTAATAGTGAAATGCGTATTATATCGCAACCTCCTTTTTCAAAAGAAAGGATTATTTGTTTAACGACCCCCCAGCACATTATTTATTCAGTGGCTATTAAGTGTCAGACATTACGGTGCTTTACGACTTATGATCTTCAGAGGAAACCCGTTACCTGCACACAAGCTACTCTTTCCGATTAGCAGAAGGGGTTCTTTTATATGTCTTTCTCACAGATAGGACATCACATACCACGTCCTTTGATAAACCAGTTGTGGACCACTGCGCGGTGCAAATAATGTACACTATAAATTGAGTCTTACGGATCACTCACTCTTGCCTGTAGCCAGTATCGAGATTAACAATACCATGCTTCGACTGAGATTTGATCCCAGTACCTACCAGCCTTGAGTCAGATATCTTAACCATGCGCTACCGAGGTTGGTCCTCCTTTTTGTAATTCCGGTATCCGCCCCGTACATGCATTGATAATTAATCATGTCAATTAACCATACGTCAAGCTATAAAAAAATCACGTTTATGAGGGCAGTTGGATTATAATAATGGAAAATTATGTGTTAAATACCAAGTTTTATCACATAAATGCTGCTTATTAAATGTGCTGGATGTAATTAAAATTTGATTTATTGCCTTGGATTTAAGTTTGAAATTTGTATACAAAGCCACACCGGTTATAAAGATCATCTTCATAATAAACGCCACCTAGTTTTTGTTTTTTATATAAACAAAAATAATTATGTCTCATCGTAGTTCAGTATGGATACTGTTACTAAATTGCAATCAATGACACTGATTCTGTCTGTCTCGTATCAGGGGTGGATACAAGAATTTATAATTTAAGTTGCTAATCTTTGATTAAATTCATTTACGTGTGCATTCGCTATTGCTATAAATGCCTCTCTAAATAACGACCACTTGTATATAAAATACTTTTAAATGTTCCTACTGCAATGCATATACTTTTAATAAGCTTGTCTACATATCGGGTCCTGAATGTAGACCTTGAGGGTCCCGGGACACTTCAGGTTCGGGGTCCCTATAACATAGAAATTAAATTACATAACAAATAAAATAAAATGAATAAATAGAACTAATTTTATAATTATTACATATTGTTTTTATAAAGTAAGTCCTTAGTCTGGGGGAGCCTTTGGCAGGACCCTTGGGCAATTGCCTCCTTATACATCTGGCCCTGCATGTATTATGTACGATAGTTTATTGGTCTTATGCATTTATTGCTAGCCTTCACTACGATAAAAATAAACACACAAATGGTTTCCACACGTAAATTACGCGAACTTCACGAGTAAAAAAGAGAGGTTTCCTTACATCAAAGCAAGGACTGACTACGTCACAAATGGCGTAAGCTTTCCGGCAACTAGAATCAAAACAACTTGGCTTATATATGTTCAAAATAAGCTAGTCTTCACGAGAGCTATGTAACGATTTGACTGATTACAAACGTCTTCACCAGATTTAACACGATGCGCAAAAAATTGTCTAGGTAGAGTCCACTAACTATTTGATCTTGAACGCAACAGCCGGTTTCTCAGAAAAAGGTTTTACTCCTATCTCAACTAGACAAGTGAAAATGTTTATACATGTGACTCACCAAGAGTATGTAGCGTGTTTGGATGTATCACTAGTCGCTAATTTCGTCTTGGTTTTGCGTTGGTGGTATGAAGAGTTGATCGACTCTTGAGGGTTTGCTAGGAATGATCATTTTCTCAGTCAATCATCATATGAAATCGGATACCAGTTCCCAAAGTTGGATATACCGTCTGCTAGTTAAAAGATACGCTTCACCACTTGTTTCCATAATGTAGTCCGGCAAGGAAATAACGCATTCCTTTATTGATACAATGAGCATGCATTTACTTCTGAGCTATTATTTGGTATATATTTTAAAACTGTTTCCTATTCTGCATTTGTGACCTGAAAAAAAAATCTATCCTCGTTTGCTGCTGTAACATAAAATCTTTCCCCTCCCCACTGCCCTTGATGATCGAAAATCACCATTATAGGCACTAAAATATTTCATCAGTTTCTTATGTAGTTATTACTATATTTGTGACGGTGTTCGCCCTCTTGCCGCTAACCTTAATAGTGCCTCTTAATTACCTTAGAGTTTGTGACCACCTTCTTAGCACCTCTTCTGTGAGAGATATGTCTGAACCTCTATACTGTGTTAAATGTATGTTTGTTTAACACAGTAATTAGTTAATAACTCTATGAGTACTTAACAGATTTGCAAGTTTTATACAGGAAACTTTACAGCATACAAGCCTGTACATAGTATGTTCATTATGTTATTATTAATATCTTATATATATTAAGATATTTAGGAATTACTGCTTTAAAAAAGCATTTTAAAATACCTTACCTAATGTTCAAGCATTTTATGACTTAATGATAGAAAATTGATATAAACGATTATTACCATTAGATCGGGCGTCAAATTTCCTGTCAGGTACATATTCTTTTATGTTATAATTATATGTAGAAATTGTTCCATTTAATTTCTATAACTGTTGGTTATTCAACTTTGGCACTAACTAAGGATACTCTGAGAGAAATATTTGGTAGGATCGAGTAGTTCGTCACGGACGCTTGTGCAATTACCGTTACAATATTACTCACATCCAAAACTTTTCAAATCTTAATCCTGCAGGTTTTAAAAAATTAAACATGAGATCTGTATATACAGACGCGTATTACGTATTTCCCCTTCATAACGACTATCTGCGTTACGCAATGTGCGATAGCTATCGATAAAGCGTATGCATACAAAATGAGAACAATTGGATTCATAAAATTTCTGTCCAATTATAGTGCCAAATATTCATTTCATGTGGATCAGAATATAAAGTGTTCTGATTTATGAACACTAGCATCTTACTGAATTCGCTGGTAATTAACGGGTTTAGAAAAATAAGAGTTAAACTATAAATAGATTGCTCGCTATAAATAAATCGCTATTAACAGAAGAGGTGCTAAGGAATTCCTCCGAAATTCTATTATTAAACACCAAACGATGATCGACTGCAGAATATTGATAGAAATAATAAACAAATATTTAATGTTATTCATTATTTATATATTAAAAATGATTGCCGAGCGGTACAAAACATAAATTCAATGCCATCTTACATCTGTCCCCACGTCCTCCTATAATTTGGCTACTCATGTTGTATAATACAAGCATTTACGTTTACACAAATTAATCAGTCAGCCATAATGTTGACAGGTATTATTAAAATCGAGCACTTTTAAAAATTAAATTGAAATTTGATGCTGGATCGTCAGAATAAAATAATATTAATCATGAAACAAATAACCTGACATTGATACTTTTGAAATTTAGGGCTGTTCATTTATTATAATTTCCACGTAGTGAGATGTGTATTAGGTGTGGCAAAATGTATATGTACACACAGGGTTGGGGTGTGGGTCGGGGAGAGGGATTCAAAACATGCGCATATACTTTTGTTTTAGGAAACCTAGCCACACTTCTTTTATTACAATAAGTGAAAATATGTTTAAAATCTAAGGTGAATAGTTTAAATAATTTCTACATTTGAATTTAGAGTACATGAATATGGTGAACCGAAAAATGTTTTGGTTAGAAGAGTTTTACGTCCACCATGCTTAATTATCATTTAACTGAGGGCACTAAATTGAAGCAGTTACATGTTAATGTATGTTTATTATAATATAAATATACGTTACATATTAAAGCATTTGCTGGGGTAAGGGATGTGGTGCAGAATACATACGCACGTGCATAGGAAGGGGTAGGCGTTCTAAAAGTAATAGTGTTTGCGTATTAAACAAGCCGACCTTAAAACGAATATAAGATTCTCCAAAGCCTGCCATCCTTTTAAAATCAACGTTTAATATTATAAGTTATACATGAAATGAATCTAAATAATTTGTACTCTAACCTTTTCATTGAGTTATATAGCCTTCTTTCAAAAGCCATGTTTGAAATAATAAACCTGATGTTGCATATAACTGTTGTAACTCCCTAAAGAAAGATTAGCTTCAAAATGATGTGATTTGTATCGATCACAGTGGCGATAAAAAATAAAATTTGATTCATATATATATAAAGATCGCTGTTATCTGTAACATTAAATGTCATATTTTATTGTTAGTTTTATCAAATTAATATATATTAATTTGATAAAGCCAACAACAAAATACGACATTTAATGTTACCGATAACAGCGATCTTGATGTTGATTTGTTTATGGACACTCCAGAAGCTATTATATGTCAAACATACTGTATTTATAACCCATGGTATTACAGGTATTTTCAATTAGCAACAAAGAGTATGTTTTATTATTATTACATGCATTTACAAAAAAGAAAAAGAATAGTACATATCACGACCTTTGATATACCAGTCATGGACAATTGAGTGAAAAATAAAAACCCTATGCACCTATTGTGTGTTTTTTCTCCTTCCAAATGAATCAGCATAGCACTGTAAGTTGGAACAGATAATGGAATTAAATACAATATCTTAAATTAAATATCTTATAATATTACCTATCATGTTAGGGGCAGATCCATCGTAGTATATTTTGGAAGATGTGCACTCTACCCCCCCGACCCACACCTCAAAAAATAAAAACCCTATGCACCTGTGAAATTTGTTGTGTGCTGTTTTTTTCTCCTTCCAAATTAAGCAGCATAACACTATAAGTTGGAACTGGTATTGGAATTAAATACAATATCTTATATTACCTATCATGTTAGGGGCAGATCCATCGTAATATATTTTGGAAGCACTGCACTCTACCACCACCCCAAGCGCGGATACAGGATGTCTGAAAGGGGAGGGGGTCCAATTGTGATGAGTGAATAGGACTGAGGAAAACAGGTTAATTTTCACGTCCTTCCTTGCATAGCCAGGCAACCTCGGGCATGCAGTGGCAACATAATTTAATATTATTAACGCTGTGTGCCCCTCCCCTCCTCTCTCTGACAGTGGGTCCTGTGGATCCGTACTTGGGTAATTCGAACCTATACTTAAAAATCTTGAACATAATGACCCACATTTAAACATGAATAGAACAGTATAATTTACATACACAGCATCACCATCTCGAATGCGAAAATGCCATATTCACAGCACGTGGCATCCTCTGAGCACGCTGTGTCTATCTTAATCGACCTATCTATAGCGCTATTTTTAGCTTGACTGTTGGAAAATTTTGTCTCTCGTTAAGTACCAGCGAATTCAGTAAACTTACACCTGCTAGTGTTGATAAATAAGAACTCTTTATATTCTGATCAACATGAAATGAATATTTGGCACTTTAATTTGACAGAAAGTGTAAAAAATAATAAATAAAGTCGATTTATAATTCATACGCTTTGTTGTTAGTTATAGCAAATGGCGTGATGTAGACAGTCGTTATGACAGAGAAATATGTAATGCGCGTCTGTATATAGATCCCATTTTTGATGTTTAATTAAAAAAAAACAGCAGGATTAAAATTTGGAATCTTTTAGATGTGAGTAATATACTAATAACTACACATGAAACATGAAATATTTTAGTGCTACGATAGGTGGAACAAAACTTCGTTTTAAAGACGCTGTTTCGCGCTCCCTATTAGGGATATGTGTATGTATTCATTCGCGAATAGCTGCAAATGTGAGTCTCGCATTAGTAAGTGTTTAATATATATATATATATATATATATATATATTCAACCTTCGAAAACTCAAACTTCAATCTCTCGAAAACGTAGATATCTCAAAGTGAAACAAAAGTTCCGACCGAACTACTATACAAACTAGTAATAACAGACTTCGAAAACTCAAACTTCGATCATTCGAAACCTAGATCTTTCGAAGTAATTATTTGGTCTCGAAATACTATACCCGTAATACTTTACAGAAGAAAGAATTGTCAACCATGCGAAGCGTGAGTGTCTCGGCTATCTAGGATTTAACTGGTAATTACTAAATATATATCTACCATGAGAAACTCGCCTCCACCCCCAGTGCCCCCTTTCCTGTTCCACTTTTGATATACTACTTTCATCCCTTTCTGACAGCATCCCCGTCTGTCAACATCTTGCGGTCCAGCTCTACATCCCAGTCCTTATCTCTCCAACCTTGACAGATGCTTGTCTCTTGTGGACATCTGTGCCAAATACCTGTCATTCTCCAGCAACTTTTGCTGTGGGCTTAGTCTGGCCACTTCGGGGAGGGTTCATACCACGAGTAAACCATGTAAAACTTGATATCTTCTATTTAAGTGTGAATTCAAAATCAATAATTGCAAGTGATTTAGTTATGTTAGAAACTGACACATCCGAGATCGAGCAGTTTGGTCAAGGACCCGGGAACCAGATAGCCACGCCTTCTTGTCATTCAAGCAATTTGTCGAAGGTCTCAAACATACAGCATTATAATTTAATACACTGTGTTTTGATACCGGAAAAATAAGTCAACTTTTATTTATCTGTGACTTTTTGTCAATAAATAAACGTATACAAAGACGCACATGCATTTCAAATTGATTTCGTTTCTGTTATTTCTGTATGCTCAATAGGAATGAGATAACATTTGGAAGGAGGGTGGGTGGGTTATATATATCAGACACCGCGGAACAGGATAGTGGACGTGGTGGGGAGATGAGGGGGCTAGAACCCACCAATAATTCTGAATCAAGCATAACCTCGTATCCACTTTAAGCCCAACGCTTCGTGCCTAGATATATTAGCCTCCACAACTAGATGTTGACTTGCTTCCACCTTTCATCCATCCATCCATCCATCCATCCATCCATCCATCCATACACACATGTTAGAATATTATTGTATAAATAAAAACAGAACACCCGTCATATTATATGAACACCCCAGTTACTAACAACACTGTTGTTTGGCCCTAATGACCTTTCGCCGTCTAAAAGGTCACCTCGACACATTACTGACAAACATGTCCATTATAGACCCTTATGCTTAATTAATAACTGATTTGAACGACATATATTATTTAATAATATTCGGCACAATAACAAATAATTCAAAGACGAATAAGATTATATTATGTGTGTCTTGTTTTTTTAATAAAACACATGTCCATGCATGGTGATCAGTAAACGGAGGGAGTTTTAACGGTTGTTCAGTAACACCTTTTCTAGCAAGTGCTTGACTGGTTTCGACCGTATTAATACATTAAATTTATCATTACGGTTAGATAGTACTAGTTAGTGCTAGCGAAAACACTAAAGATTACTAACACAAGATGGAAATGCGTCTTATTTCCCACAAATAGTACATCACAGTATTAGTGTCATGTCGCCAGTCAAGATGGTACACAATCTGTAACAATGCACAACCGACGGTAAACATAAAAACGGAAATCGATATCATACAACTTTTATAATTAATACTAACTAAACAAATTACATACCTGGTATGTGTATTTAAAACCTCTTTAAACAGCAGTGTTAAAATATCAGCTTTAACATGACAACTACTTACAAAATAGGGGTATAGGCCTACGTGGAAGTACAACTTAGTTCTCAGTAAAACTGGTAGTTTTCGTTTCGATGGGGAATTCCCCTCTATATGTCACATGATCCTAACGGCCCAGTCTGATAAGACTTTTTGCACAGGTATGGCGGTTGGCACACTGATTATTAGAATGACACCAAATACCAGGGGCGTTGGGGGGGGGGGGGAGGTTTTGAGCTGCTCCCGTTTCTGAACATCAGAATTTGTCGGCGAATAATTCAACGATAAATAAGGAACGCCCTTAAATAGCCTATGTTTAGACCCGTAGGAGCTGGGTATGAGGTGGGTGTGGTAGGTGCCCCCACTTTTTTCGCCAGTTTTTATTTCGGATTTAGATTCGCACAACACATTTTAAGCAAACATAAATATGAGCCCCCACTTTGAAAAATTAGCTCCCCCGCCACTTTGAAAAAATCCGCCCTACTGGCCTGATGCTTGTTTATTTTGTTCATGGGCAGGGTAGGGGTCTTTAAAAGAAAATATTCCATCCATCCAAAATTAGAATGCTTGATATAATTTTATTATATCCGTCTCATGTAATAGTCAGATTGAGAAACAAACGGTCATCACCCCACCTTCAACAGGCGAGTATATATCGCTGGGACTACAGGTAGTAATGCAATTTAAATTATGTTAGTCAACCGAGGGCCGTATATACGTCCCTAACCCCTGAAATTGCCCGCAGCAATCGGCAATGCCGTGGAGATAACGCAAAGATTTTTCTTTCAAAGTGTATTTCTATTTTTAGCAAACACAGTATTGATTCAGAATTATTGGGGGGGGGGGGAGCTAGAGATCCCAACCCCCCTGTTCTGCAGTGGCTGATAATAATCTGAGCACCCCTTTTATGTGAGAATATTTACATTTATTGAATATATTGTAGACGCCCTTCAAATGACTAATGGCGCCCCTATTCAGTCTTGCCCCCAATATTTAAACGGTTGAGCTGGCCCTGACCTTATAGAAATTAAAACCCACAAATTTTATGTCTGAACAATTAAAGCGTAGTTGAAACTGTTCAACACTTACGCCCTCCAACCTCTCAACTATTTCTGCTTACAATGATTTTTTTTTTTAGCAAACAGTTAGACACGTGTGAACGCAAAAATTGCTGTGGAAAATACCGTGGACATTATTTTACCACAGCATTATTTTGCCGTGGACATTTTCTTAATTCCAGAGGTGGCGGAATAGGGGAGTAGGAATTATTATTAATTTTAACGTTAAAAAATCCAAGGTATCGACATCATGTTATTACCCCCCCCACCCCACTAAAAATATTTTCTGGTTCCACCACTGTATTTTCTGGATCCGCCACTGCATTCTCTTATAAAATAAATTGTCATATTTTAAAAATACAATTACCCCCCCAAAAAAAAAAAGAAGAAAAAAGTGCTTCTGCTATCAAGTGTTCTCATAACTTTTAATTTGACATTTTAACGAGGACTGCCACTTTAGCCATTTTGAATTTATTTCAAAATTATTTCAAAGATTAAAAAAAAAAAAAAAAAAAACCCAGCTCCTGGCAAAACTACAATGTTTGAGAAATGAAGATAAGTTAAAGTTTAGAACAAATCATATAAAATTAGTCATCCTGTTGAAGTAATGTAGAACAGTGTTGAAATGATGTCCATGTTCTTAGCGATCCTATTATGATAGTGTCAAAGTCCATGATTATGGACAATAACATACAATAATAATACTTTAAATTAATATATCTGTATATTCTGATTGAAGACCAAATTAGTAATTTTGTTCCGTCCGTCTATTGGACAGTGTCAGTAAAACTTAATTACTGCCACTTTTATGCTTCACTTTAATTAAAGACATGACGAAACTTAAAAGACTTTGCTAATGAATCAGCTTAGCAACTCTTATAATTTATTTGAACAATACAATATTTATTACAAATGTGTTTCTAACTCTGGAGGACTGTGTACTGTCCACACGCTTAGTTGTTCTCTCTACTATAATTGTTGTTTACTATTACTCTTAAATGTAAGTTTAATACAGCAACTTTAGTCTATTTCTTCGCAAATGTATTTTATTAATATTAAACATAACGAAAGAATATATAAGATCAACGACTTCTACATGATTACATACAAACTCTAAAATTTAGAATGAAAGAGAAAACTGCGTAATGTGCATCCATGTTTATTGAAGACTTGGAATACATTTGCAAAAGAACACCAGACTACATATAATACAGCCACGAATATAAACAAATAAACAAATATATATGTATATATATAAATAGTCAAACTTCGAAAAATCGAAGTTGAAGAGGACGGCGAAAGACTTCAACTTTCAGAGTTCGAGTTTTCGAAGAAACATGCGATACTCAACCCCTTCCCCTTCCCTTTCCCACCACACAAATGTTAGCCCATTCCTACAGAGCATTGTAACCAAGCAATTAATTAAAATATAAAGTAATTAAATAATTAGTAAGTTTATTGAATATAATAATTAACAAAATAATATTATTAGTATAATTACGTATAAAGAATAAATCGTGTATTCTATTATAACATTAAAATAAAATGTTAATTACAAATTGAAAGAAATACAAATTTTTGTATAGATATATATATGTATAAATATCTTCATAGGCAAACTAAATATAACGGTTGCGTACGTGTCTGGGCCCACGAAGATAGGTAGACCGAGAAACGTATATGGTCAAACACTACGGGAAGAGCGAAGATGGGTTATTAGTATCGGTCCGCTTGTACAAAAAAGGTTAGGTGTTGAGCGTGAGGTAATACGTAAGAGCGATTCCAGGAAAATCTAACGAGGTCACGATATAAAAACCAGTGCGCGCTTGAAAGAAAATCTTGGACAGACAGACACTCAGAGATGACTGAACTTACGTTTGGCTTGTGAGTTCAGAGAAAAAGAGAGAGAGAAAAAAAAACTTTTAGAATTATTTTTCAGAAGTTTAAGTTTAACAAAAGATTAAATGGTATAGCACTATATTAATTGTATAACAAATTGTAGATGAAATGTTATAAAAGAATAAATATATAAACGGCACCGAGTTTGACTACTTCATGATGTTGTGATTGCATAGATTGAAAAGGTGTTATCGGCCATGGAAATGAAGAACTATTAACTGATGGTAAGAAGTGAAAGCAGGTCATACATGTATATTTTAATTAATTGCTTGGTTACACAACACTGCTGATCAAGCAATGGTCTTTCTTATCATCGTATTTCTAAAGCTCATGACTTTGAAACGTTTACAATTGCGGCGCCAGATGCTAAAGTAGTTCGTTCATATACATAAACATTTTATGGTTTCACTTTAAACCGTTACCAAATGGGATAATTATGAGTGAGTGACAGCAGTAAGTGTATGGATTATTGGAAAAGCAATCATCAGTTCAAGTAAATTAAATGTAAGCAATCGGACTCGAGGCTGGTCGGTTATTCTATAACTAATTGGACTGATAATCTCAGTATCGGCTACAACCCAGAGTGAGTGTTCCACAAGGCTCAATGGCTAGTTGTATACCTGTTACACCGATCAGTTGTTTACAACTGGTTTATAAAAGGCCGTGGTATGTGCTATCCTGTCTGTGGGATAATGCATATAAAATATCGATAAGAGTAGCCGCAGCGGGTTTCGTCTCTCCTCCTCTACTGGGTAGACAGCACAGGAAGCTGAGTTGTGTGCCCAGGACAACGTGCTTGAACCTCAATTGGATATAAGCACGAAAATAAATACAACCAACCAACGAAAATGTTGTGATAATTGATGAATACAGAAATATATTAATTGTTTTTTAATGTTGTGGTTGTCTTTGTATTGATTATTGCCAACAGGTGTTAAAATAATTTAATACCATCTATTATACCTCTTAATGAGTTCTTATAGAATACTTTTAATCAATATTTAATAAATAGGGAAGTGTTTTAATGCTATTGTGTCATGTTTTGTATACGTTATTTAAATTATTAAATGTGTACTTTGTTTAACCCATATTAAGCCAGGGGCCAGATAGGGTCCATGTGCACCCCAACCCTCTCACAATTTTACTACACCATGTTTTTAGCAAACCATAAGAGGTCTTAAATACGAAATTAACTGGTAACAGTAAAACATTTGGAATCTACTACCATGTTTCATCAATTATGGAAGGTACCCCAAAAATGTTACGTTTTTGACGACGTCATGCAAAAATCTGTACACTCACTATTGTCTTCATCAAGATGCAAACATATGGTTTTGGGATAGGTATTATATAGCAAATAAAAGCTTAGGATCTGCTGGTTATTATGGTATATAGTAATATAGAATTGGTGCAATTAATCTATGACTAAATCATCATTAAAGAACCACACCTCATTTCTTATTTCGGCAGTCCATAAAATACCTCAATTTATATATTTTCTTTTTTACAAAAAAACATCAACTGCAAGTCATATATTTACTGCTTCCTTTTATTTTGGATTATCATAGCTTTCATTTGACATCAACATCAGCCACCTAGCATTAAAACTTAACAATGTATCATATTTTGAACATTACCAGGTATATCAAATATTGCTATTGCGATGCATGATATTACCGTGCATAGTCCGTGAGCCAAAGCAAGTCTCCACGCACACACACTCTATGGTCATTCATGAATGGTACAGTTTTCTTCCATCTATTAAAAAATGACTATTTTGAGGCAAATTAGTTATCTTTTTTTCTTCCTTGTTTGCGGTGGGAGTGAGGAAGTAGGGATATACCAATGGCTATGTCTGTCACTAAAGTCATGATTTTGGTCAATTGTAAGATACAGATTTATTAATTGATTTTTACTTAATTGTTCTATACCACAAATGGCACACATGAATATAATGGAATATAAAACAATATGATTGCATTTAAAGTTATGTGCTAACTTGCAGATCATAACAATTGTCATTTTTATGTTAAAAATGTTACATATTGCTTTCATGATTTAGTAAGGTGACTATCTTTAGCTATTACTCAACCAATTTTTAAACATATCACTACATGTGACATACCTTACAAATATGCAGTATATTAGCGATCTGATAAAACATATTTAAGCAAAATATTGACAATAGTGGCAAAGATATGACTACTTATGTATCTCTAACCCCAAAATGAAAAATACAATAAATTGTACTATAACGATTTATAAATAAATTTTTACTTAATTAATCTATACCAAATTTTGTATAAAAACCACCATTTTCATTTTGTCTTCATTGGATTGCTGGATATTAAAAAAAATGTCAGAAAAAGCTTTTTGATTATAATTATATCTCAATTAAATAAGAAATAATGATTGTTGAAAAAATGGCGGGCATTTAGGTTTTTGGCTTTTAAAGGGTTAAAAACTCAAAATCCATCTTGCCATACAGCATTTTCAGATTCAGCAGATCAAAATCATATAGAAACAACTGTATACCAAAATCTACCCAAAAATGCCTTAACAAGTCCAAATTCCTGAAAATGGGCCCTGACTAATCCCTGCAATTGAGAAAATATCCACGGCAAAATAAATGCTGTGTCAAAATAGAGTCCACGGCATTTTCCACCGCAATTTTAGTTTAAGGTATACTTTATTTTAATAATAAGAAACAAATACACCTTGAAAAAAAAGTGCCGCAGAGTATGAAAAACGCCGCGGCAATCTTCACGGCATTGCCGATTGCCATGGGCAATTTCAGGGGTTATTCTTAGTAGTTTTTAAGACCTTGTATACGGACTAACCAGCGTGTGTGGCTAACGTATTAATTTCATACCTTCCCTTTAATTCTCGGGGTGGTTGCACACACCCATACTACCACTCGAACCGCCATTCAAATCTACGAATCCCAGAACCCGTGTCAGCACATTTTATTCATCATCTAACTACCTTTAAACAGGCGATACGACCGAAGGCCGGGAGGGGATAGAAATGTGTTGTAATTATCATTAGCGCCAGTTGGGAATCCTAGGAAATCATTGTTTGGACAGCAGGGGATAATGGTCAATTGACACCAGGATGTTCTGCGTGCGTTGTGCGGAGAATCTAGCGGTGTCTTTCCGCGGCAAATGGCGATAGAAATGTGAGATGCTGGAATTGATGAAGGGTTAATTAATTATGTTGCATGTATACTGGGTTTGTTTCCAATTATATGACACGACGGTTTGTGTAACTGTATGCTTAGAAATGTCTGTTGTGGTATCATATTCTGTGCTTTTAACTATGGAATAGATTATATATATTTAAAAAAATAATATAGATTACAAAAGGACTTTTTTCTATAAAACATCCGTTCAACATTAAACAATTTGGTTTTGCTTCCATAAAGTGTATTTGAAATAAAATTTAAAACATTCCAAACCCAATATATAATTATTATGTATTGATAAAAAAACAGTTATAGGGCGTACACTGTCAAATAAATAAATAAATAAAATTTTATATAAATAAATAAACAAATAAATAAAATAAGAAAAAATGAAATAAAGAAAGATCTTTTTAAACGTATATAAACAACTAACTAAATAAATCAAATAAATCACGCTGTCTGAGACGTTATCTTAAATAAAATATCAGAAAGACAACTCTGCATGTCTGTTTTTGATTTACAAAATCTTATTTGTTGCTGTTGCTTTCTTTTTCTGACGACCGCAACATTTATAATCAGTCGTAATTAGTTGAACTTATTTTGTCTGATATTTATTTTGTTTTTATTCATAAACAAATTCAAATATATTAACGTCGTTATTCACATCCGGCGGTTAGTAAAACTCTCTACTTAGGAAATACGAGTTTTGTTGAAAAGTCTTTATTACAAATAACAACTTCAACAAATAGGCCTAATTTCCTGTTCACTTATTTAGAAAAAACTTAAAACAATATATATATATATCACCTTTAATTTGTATTCGATATTTTTCTTTACATACAGGCCCGTACGCAAGGGGGTGGGGGTAGGGTGCGACGGGTGCACAGGAACTCCCTAAATCTGTCGAGATCCGTAAATGCAAATTTGGATTGACGTTAATTTACTAGAAAACGAAAATAAAACATTCGGGTCTTCACAAACGCACCCCACTAAAGAAAATCTTGCGTACGGGCCTGACATATGCATGAAAAGAAATCCCTGCCTCACAGGTATTATAATATGAAACAGATTTATTTTGCTATTTTAATTTTCTTAAACACTTTCCCGATTTGTTTTCCCATTCACGAATTGGTCATCTAAATAATATTCGAAAATGTATGTTGTTCCAAACACAATGTTTAAACTATGCCTATTTTTGTTTAAATAAACGGTTTAAATTACATGCGTCTATCTGTTAGCACCCACTCTATCTAACCTAGCAGGCCTTTTACAATGTGATCCCCTCAGGCATTAGAGAGTTTTGTTTTAAATAAAGCATTTTAGCAATAAACTAATTCATTTGTTTGCCAAAGTCTTTTCCCAAATGTATCTTTCTATTAGTGCAATTATGGCCTCGAGAAAAGAATTAAGGACGAATTATGCCAACACGGTTATTCTTGCAGAAAACGATTGAAAAGCTCGGCCATCAAATCAAAAACCCTTGAGAATGGAGACTGGGCTGGTTTTGGTCACCGACCCCGAGTTTGAATGGATCTTTCGCTTGACTGACCACAAAGACGCGTTAAGTACCACACCAATTGTGTGCTCTTTCGCTTCTACAAAACACGACCAAATAATGGCGGCAGTTTTGTGCGATACGGCTTCTGTGCCATAATGAAAATTAATGAGTGGCACGTGCCAGGGTCAGAAGGATACAAAGAAATCAACGGGAAACCCGCTCGAGCGAGGGAAAAACAGGGGCGGGAAATTTAAACTCAGCAGGAAAAGTTTTATGGGAGAGCTATCGTCCCAGCTGTTCCTGACATTTCTAGTGTTTTGCTCAAGTGTGGCGGAATCTAAACTCGTTGGGGTATGTTGTCCCCTGTTGAGAACCCTCTAACATAGACGCTAATTGTAATCCAGCACAGACGACTCTTAAAATAACGTGACATATTTTAACAAAGCCTCAAAGGAAACGTATTGAAAACACTATCTTAATTAACATGCCAAAACAAACGAGCAAAATAACATACAATTTACATAATAATACAAAAGAATATCTGTGACTGTTAATTAAATTTGGTGCCACTGTTTTTATCGTCAATTTTAAATGACCAGCTCTTTTTTCTTGTGTAAAGTATGTTTGAAAAAGAAGTCAATTTTAGTAAAATGTTCCATTTGTATACTTATTTTACTGCTGAAATACATATGCTATTATATGCGCAGACATAAAAGTTTTAACAATGAAAAGTTATAATGTAACCTTTTTAATGAAGCTTTTTAAAAATATTAATGAGCCCTTTTAATCTTGGACCCCTTCCTCTCACTAAGAAAGGTTAGATCGCCCTGTACCGTCTGCTAACTACCGAATCACTTGTGTTACAAACTGACTTCAGAAGTAATGAATAATGTCCACTTGACGAGTATAAAACAAACCTCGGAACACTGGCGATTATAGCGAGCAATTAAACAAAGCTAAACAAAATCGTTGTCTTAAATTCCCGATTTTTATAAAACCCTGTTTTGATACTGACAATGATACAGCTGTCAAATCTGCCCCAAACAGTATAAAGTGTCCCCGGTGCAGTTTTAATATTATCGCAGTTGCTGTTTATGGAACTTTCTGCCCCAGTGGGACCCATTTAGAACCGCCGTTTTTCTGTGACGCCTTGCCACAGCCGTTGCCATTAAAGCCAAATCACTCAGAACGCGTCGTCCCAATATGAAACGTCACCATTTTATGAAGTAATTCAACACATATTTTATAATGGTCTGGTTGCTTTGTGAAAACCCGATCTGTCCGTACACGCTTCATTAGTTCTACTCATTAATGTGGGATTTTCTTCTTCGTTTTTCTTTTAATTAAGAAAGATTTTGTCTCATATTTCAGTAACAATTTATCCATACAAAAGCAGTCCTAGTATTAACTACTATCATAGCCATAGTATCACAGTTTTGCATTCCCATGTTATTTGACATATCCGTAATATCACTGTTTTGCTGTAATACCCTACTATCACCAGTTTTACCATGCACAAGTATCCTCATTATTGTTTACATGGCCCAGGCATCATCATTGTTTTGCATAGCTCTCGCGTCATTACTGTTTACGTGGCCCCAGTATTATCACTATTTTGCACATCTCTCACATCATTACGGTTTACATGGTCCAGGTATCATCACTATTTTGCAAAACTCTCGCGTCGTTAGGGTTTACATGACCTAGGTATCATCACCATTTTGCAAAACTCTCGCGTTGTTACGGTTTACGTGGCTCAGGTATCATCACTATTTTGCACAGCTCTCCCGTCATTACGGTTTGTATGGCCCAAGTATCATCACTATTTTACGCAGCTCTCACGTCATTACGGTTTACATGGTCCAGGTATCATCACCATTTTGCAAAACTCCCGCATCATTACGGTTTACATGGTCCAGGTATCATCACCATTTTGCAAAACTCTCGCGTTGTTACGGTTTACGTGGCTCAGGTATCATCACTATTTTGCACAG
>JAULBS010017627.1:0-25174 GCA_032355785.1 Symmetromphalus regularis
AATAGCCCAAACTGCAAATGGGTCCACTGAGAAGGATCGATCCGACGACCAACCGGTTCACAGGCGGACACTCTACCGTTTGAGCTAGATCCCGCTCCCCAATGTAACACTTAACCATGTGGTCTTAGTGCCAATATACCGAAGTACACGTACACAGAGGATCTATAACGGTGTCATTTTTTGACAGGGGGATGCTCTGTCCCTCCCGACTTCTAGGAAGCGATTGTTGCTCTTGGTTGAATAAAATAAACATGTTTAATCTAATAATTCTAACATGAATCAAGTTTTACCATAATATTAAAACCTGATTATTTTGGTTTGGATTTCTACTTTAAAGACAAAATGTCATTAGATAATAATTTAGTAAACATTTACAGAATTCCATAAACATATTTAAAGACCCATGGAAAATCATCAACAGACCGGATAGCCATGTGTTAAATAAGCAGATAATTTGTCCAATACAGAGTTGAATAGGTAAAAGGAAAACCACTCATTAAATACAGGATAGCCCGACACATGAAGTGACAACTTAATAACCTCATGAAAGCTGAGTAGCAATATTGGCAAATAATGTGAAAATTTATTCTCAAAAGAGCATCAGCTCACTAAACAGCCATCACTGCAACTAAAAGATGGTGATTACCACTGAATAAAGCCGATTACATTATGTGGAAAGTTCAATTGCTGCCAATCATAACTATCTCCCCTTTCCAGCATTTAGCTCAATATCCTGAACCCACACCCTGCACAGATCCTGAAAAGCATTTTCCAGCACAGACCCCATTAAATAATGATTTCAATTTGTGCTGTTATCAACTTCTGGTCGAAGGTATTGCACACAAGGCAATTGTTGGCATTCCACAGTTGATTTCGGCAGTGCTGATACACATAAGCCAATATGATGCTGAAATCAACGAATGTCAGAGATCAATCTACTGGCGCCAAGCAACCATTAGAAACATCCTATCTAGATTCCATACAGGAAATGTCTTCACATAGATCTGTGTCCACAGTTTGCTTACAGTTCAAAGACTTTTTATTAACAAATTCTCTTGCAGTGTTTCAAAACAACCAAATGATTGATCAGCTCATGGTAGATAACATGAGAAGAATATCGAAATACATTAACGTATGTGTATATATATGCTTTAATTTCCTGCCCAGTTTTTAGGATGAACTGTCTAGTGTTTTGGTACCATTCTCACAGATCTAATTGCACAAAAAGAAGTTATTTAATAAGCAAAAGGTTTAGACATACACCTGTAACATTAGAATGATTTATCCAATACGTGCGGATACTTTGCTACAAGTACATGCTTTATTTTTTCCTGCTTAGTTTTTAAAACTATGTCACTAACAATTATGATAGTCCTTAATTTACATGGGTGTGGAGGTTCATTGGGTTAGTCTGAATCTAATAGTTCATGGTCAAATCAGATAATTTTAAAATGATTTTTCTGACATTTTTTAATAATTTTTGTTCAGAAATCTTGGGTGTTATGGCAAAACCTAGTAAGTCACATTTAGGTCATCATTGAGTTAGTGTCAGTTTTGGAGTTACTAGGCTTGGCCTCACCGTATAAAGAATATAAAGTTAACAAAATATGCCCCGATTGTCAAATTTTGTTATGGAAAAACCTAGTAAGTAACATTTGGATTCTCTAATTCACCCATTTTTCTAATCTTAATATATGACTTGCTAGGTTTGCCATAACACTCAAGAAATTCACTTGATTAAAGATTTTTTTTTTTTTACTGCTGATTGATTCCTTATTTGAGATTCGAGCTGTAACCATTTGCACTGATCAGATTTCATTCCATACTCAGACCCTCAATATTATTCCCATCTAAACAGCTTTTAGACTATATAATTTCAAATTTTCCTGGGCTAACATGTTGAAAACAACTCTTACAACAGTCATAAATTATTGTTTCATAATGGCTAAAGCAGTGATTTAAAGCCAAGAAATTGTATTTTCGGCCATCAATATTTCCAAATTTCCCATCCCAACTTCCAGTCTGCTTCTAATTAAGCAGAACTTCCCTGGCAAAAAATCTGCATACAGGCCTGTGGTACTTTACTCATAGATCTAATTTGACAAAAAAGTCATTCAATAGCAAAGAGTTTATAGATAACAAGCAATTGCATCAGGAAACATTTCTCAGAGTGAATGGAAAAACAGGCTGTCTGTCTAGAATTAAGATATCAAATCACTTAGGTGTTTTTTAACAGAATAAACTTTAAGCTTAAAATACAAAAATAAAAAACAGAGGGAGAATAATTTGTATAGATGCTACATGTATTCTTGCCAGTTTTAATCTCCCAAAATAATTATGTTTAACATTAATTAGCTATTTAATGAAAAAGCCAAATTGTGTTTTTCTTTTGGAGTGTTCTTTCTTTTAGTTTTTTAAAGATAATTTGGTGAATCATAACAGTTTATTAAGGCCAAACAATAGAAAGAAAGAAATTAGAATCTATCCTGCTGCACTGATTTTTCTTCCCTTGCTTCTAATTTTTATTGTGTTTTTTTGCAAAAAGATGGTAGTTTTATTAGCTGCATCAGTGTCTAGCAGAACTAATCTTCAACCCCTGAACAAAGGACACAAACTTAATTTTACTTTATGCTTAGCCTAATGCATTTTGCAAACATAAGGTTCTTAAACATATATAGATAATCAATCCATATCAACATGACCCCAGACTGAAGTCCAATTTCTTTCTTTAAAAATAAACAACTGATTTCAATCCAAAATTGAATATTGTAAGAGCTTTGATATGCTCTTGTTTGTTTTGTGAACATTAATTAAAAAGAAACATTATCAATCAGCAATTGATGAATACTGGTGCCGCAGTTAAGATAATTTAATCTGACTGAAAATAAATGAAGATAAAACAAATCTTTGAATAATAAACAATAATCCATTGTTCATTCATTCTACAGTAATAAATCTACTATAGCTTTAAAAACAACTAAACAGACCTAGGGATTAAAACAGATGGACACGTGTGAGGGATTGCTAAAGGATACTGGCTGTAAGTGAATGATAGATTTCCAAGACTAGATTGATGTACAGTACTGATGACAATGAAAGACATTCAGAGATATATCTATACAAGTTCACCAAGAAGTCATACAACACTTTCCATCGACTTCACAGCAGCTAACTGTTCTCCAAGATTGATGGTCACAAACTTTGACTTTCTTTCAAACCTGTACATGGCCACACCTGAAGAGCTGGTTGTAGCTAAAAACGTATAGTCTGTCTGAGGTGCCTTTGGTCATCAAATTATGTGGACTCATTTAAGCTATTTCTTACTCCAGCCAGTGACCACAAATGGTGAAACAAAGGCTGTGATGTCCAATCTAGGAGAAAGTGCATATAGAATATATCTCTTGCTGCTAAAACATGTTTCTCAATCCTGAACTTGAGTGTTAAGGCAAAACCTTGCAAGTCATGTTAAATTTTGAAAAATTGGTGAATGAGATAATCCAAATGTTACTTGCTAGGATTTTCAATAACAAAATTCGATAATCAGGACATATTTTGTTAACTTTGTATGCTTTATAAGATGAAGCCAAACCTAGTAACTCTAAAAATGGCACTAACTCAATGTTGACCAAAATGTGACGTACTAGGTTTTGCCTTAATAATCAATTGTAGTGCAGCACTTAAATCTGTATCTTAAATACCACTAACACTGCCTGATCAAGTCCCATGCATGATAGATGCCAGGAAGGTATGCACTCGGAGCTAGCAATTGTAATATGTTGATGTTTTACTGCTGCACACACATACTTTTTATCTCATACATATTTGAATTCAAATATCCCCAACTTATTTTGAACAGTGGATTATTTTTTTTTACATCATTGTAAAAACAAGTTTTTTTAAATAGACTGGAATGAGCAGTGATATTTCTTTCACCAACAATGCTACAGTAGGAAGATAGGGTGGGGGTGGGGGGATAAACAAGCTCATATAGATCATCCATTTCATAATTTTGTGTGACTGACAGCAAAAGCTCTGGGTGTTGATGACTTTTATAGATTTTTGTGATTTTCAAGACATTTTGTGATGATGTGGAGGAAAGTAGAACCCAAGTAACTAAAACTGACTTTGTTCTTGGCTGTCAATAAGAAATCAATATAACTGCTAGGGTCGCATCTGGAAATCTGGGTGTTGCAGATCTATACAGAGAAGACGAACACCAGCCCAAATCCATCAATCAATACGCTGGATATGTTGTACCATACATCGATAGATTTTAACTTCATAATCTAACCATTTGGGCACAGTTGGTTGAAAATCAATACTGTACGAATCGATATCAATTTGTAACCCCATCAAGCCCAGCTCTGATTAATGGAGGGATGAAACATTTTAAAGATATAATCAATACTGCATTGTCACAAACCTAAACATTGATTTTTTTTTTCAGGACTGTGGATCTGTCTGTAATTCTCTGCTCGAAGTCATTGCTCATAAGTGTGGAAAACCTTCTCTTGTCCAACAACAGTTACTGTCTCTTTGTCAAAGCAAGTCACATTCGCATAACCAATCAATCGATATCTAAACTGGGAAAATTAACTTGATATGTGGAACAAAACATTCATAAAGACATCCCTTTACAAAGTGATTGGAAATGTTCACATGTACATGCTATTGTGTGCAAAAATCAATAGCCTGGTATTTACATCGCCCAGCATCCTGAACCGACGACGCACACAAAAGATCGCTCAGGCTATGGTTTTTATGTTTGAACAAACACAACACGGGGCTCTTCCTTTCACATACACATTTTGTTATTATTCAATCTGAAACTTCCATCAATAAGTTAATCATACTCTTAGTGTGTGCAAATTATAGCAAAAGATAGACACAAAAAATCAATTGCAGCTCATCAATTTCATACTAAATAATTCTGTAGGGATGGAGAAAATCGATTTGAAAACTTTTTCCTCCTCTGTGATAATGGGCGTTGTTCAAAGTGCACTACTAACAAATCTATGTCGGATCAATATATGTGTTTTCTGTGAAGATCAGTTTTTTTGTAAATGACAAAAAAGGATTCTTTTTCGAGATCCCTTGTTAAACATCAACCATAAATCTCCTACCTTTAGAAAGAAAAGAAAATCAATAATTCTATAAATCTGAGATTTTTCAAGACTCTTTTGTTGCTCGAGAGTTCTATACTAAAAAGAATGGCAAGAAAAACTGCTGCATTTTCTAAAAGCCTGTGAACAATTTAGTGCAATTTTTAATGTAATCTTAATTTTCAGTGATCATCAAGATGAACTGTAAATATTCTGTTGCATATTCACATGATCTTTAAAAAAAGATAAATCCATTTCTTCACTTTCCCACCTCCCATCCATATATTATGTACATGCAGACAAGAAAATGTCCACAGCAAAATAAAATGCTGTGGAGAAAGTGTCATGGTATTTTCCATGGCAATTTTAGGACAAAGTATACTTTATTTTCACTTTATAATATACTTTATAATAAGAATAAAATACACCTAGAAAAAACTAAATTTGTCTGTGACAAAAACCAAAATGCTGCAGAGAATGAAAAACTCTGCAGCAATCTCCACATCATTGCCGACTGCCATGGGTAATTTCAGGGGTTGTACACATGTATCAGGGTTCTTGCACATTTTTCTTAACAAAAAAATTACAGACTTTTCAGACACTTTTTTTTCATCAAAATAGCAAGTCTGATACATCGACAACAGTAGTCAAAAGATTAAAGGGAGGCAGAGAATTGTGGTCCTTTTCTTTTTTTTCGAACAGATAAGACAGAAATTAAAGATTTTCACAGACTTTGATTGACAAACCTGAAATTCAAAAACATTAAAGATCTTGAATTTTTTTTTTTAAATAAAGACTTTCAAAGATTTTCATGATGCACAAGAACACTTTGTATACCTTAAATGCAAATAATTCATAAAAATGTCAAAGCTGTTATGATCCAAACAGTATGCATGTACCTACACAAGTACAACTGTACAAGGAACGTAAATTGTATATATGTATTATAAATCCATAATGACAAGCATTCAATACACAGCTGCACCAACCTTAAATAAATGTTTGTTTTCTGGAATTGAACCCTCCGTTTTACCAACAGGTACATCACTACATGTAGGTGAATTACACAATATATTATATAAATTATATAATATACACACAAAAGTTAAGCACCACCATATTATATTGAAAACTAACAAAATAGTATTAAATGTTAAACTTTTACATTTGTGAACAATACATTTTAATAACAAGCCTGTTCAGCAGGAAGAAATTGTTTTACTACCAGGGGAGGTGGGAAAATGTGAAAAAAATTGGGGTGGCTATAGGATTAAAAATAGTTATATGGAAAAAAACAAATTTAGCAAATAATTGAGAGCAGGTTAGAGCTGCGCTGACACTAGCTATGTCCATGTATCTCCATGTTACAAACCAAATGACAGATAGCCAGCCTAGAGATGAACAAACTGACCACCATCCAGTGGAAGGATGAATAATACAAATACTGAAAAAAGACAATGTAATGGATGTTACTACCGTAAGTGACATTTCAATACAATTTAGTGACCTTTTTTCATCAGTTCATTTGAATGGAACTTCATACTTACCAGACGTGTTTAACTACAATATTTTTAATGTTTTCTTAAAGCTTGAAAAACATTTATCATTACATATCACTGTCCTTTCCATTTAAAAACAGGAGAGCAATCCATTGCTCATCTGAAAATCATTCTATACAGTGGCGTGCAGAAAAGGTGGCAGAGGGGATGATGGCCCTGGACTTCCATTTCAGGGGGTTATCCCATCAAAGATTGAAATTAAAATTATACTTGAGTCTTGAGGGCATAGAATCAAGCAGTTGGTCCCAGGCATCACCAAACCTCTGAATGCCACTGATTCCAGATCAAAAATTTCAAAATTAAGAGGGCAGTTTTGCCAATTTTTGCAGATTGAGATAAAAATGATGAAAGAAAAGTATAGAAACACCACTTTCCATTTTCTATTTACATGTAGTACGAGCAATCACTTGCCTTTAATGAAGAGGACCAGATCATTATTATGTAATGTTTGGAATGTTATATATTTAGCTTATGCTATGTTGCAATATTATAGGTTATAAAGTTTACTATGAACTGAAACAAATATTTTAACTATGCATGATGCTTTTATAAAGAACATGTTAGAGAAATTGGTGGTGCTTACCTTTTGCTCAGGTGAATACATATTATATAAATATAAACATATATACATGAATATTTCAGCGTAATAGTGAGCCAGATGACAATGACATTGACAGGTAAATTTTATAAAGACATACATTTAAATAATCCATTTGAAAATATTAATTAACTGCAATTTTACTTCAATGTCAGATTTTATTCAGTGCACATGATATTTATGTTATATCTCCTAAAATAAATATTAAAAAATAGATAGGTAGTGAAAACTTCATATTTTAAGTTTGGATTTGTATTTTCTGTAAACTTTTTTAGATGTTATTTCTGAAGATATTTTATTTTTGCAAAAATTTACTTTTAATATATATGTATTATTAAACAATGATTTTTGTTCCAAAAACTGTTATGGCTGAAAATAATTGGAACCAAATAATTATTTTTTATAATTAAACAAAATTGGTATTCACATTCCAATAATCTGATCAAAGCTAAAATCAAACATAATTTCAGACAGTTAATTTGAATTTTTTTTAAATTGTATCAATTAAAAGTTGCTGTCGGTAATTTGTTTACAAAACAATTATATTAATTAAACATTGTTAACTCCATTTCAAACTTCCATTGTAACAATTACATAAATTTACAAATGTTAAATATTTTTTTTGCATTACATGTGCTTTGTAACAAACTGTTAATTATACAGAAGATAACCAGTAATAAATACATCAGACATAATGTACACACAAATGGTTATCTTTAAATATACATGTAGCCTTTGAGCTATTATACCTGTACATATAACATTTGAGAAAGTTATGTAATGTTATATGACAATATACTTAAGGCACAATAGCAATACCAGGTTTCAACATCTTCTAGACTTACTTAAATGTACATTAGAAAGAAAGGAATGTTTAACAATACCCACAGGCCATTGGTCTATTAGATATTAAACGGTGCACAGATATTTTGGCCATGGACGTTCTGGACTAGGACATTTTGGCCCGGCTCTTTTTCAAGGGATGACATTTCGGCCATGTCAGACAAAAAATATTTTTTCAGTTTCTATCTGATATGTATTTAAGGATTAATCTTATGTGTGAGCAAAACAAACACAAACAAATTTACTCCATATGTCATTTGTACATGACAAGATGAAGAAGAAGAAAAAAATATAATCAGTAATGGTTTTACAACAGCATATGGATTTTTTTTTATCTTCATGAAATGTTTTTAAAAATATTTATGAAATAAGAAAGGTTTCTTAAAACAGACAAATTTTTACTATTGTGCAGGTCACCTTGATCTACTCTGATTATGTTTGATCAATCATCAAATAAATCAAGAATAAAAGTATATTGTTCTGTATTTCTCGACTTGTTATATACACAAGAACTCTGGGTTATGTGTTTCTTGATTTGTTATATACACCTAAACCCCAGGTTATGACTATCTCAGAATTCACACCATCCTGAAATAAAGACCACTTTTAGGTTTTGATGTACATATTAGTATTTTGCTTTTACTATTTCACTTGTTGCAACAATTATCATGCCCATAAATAAAAGTTTTAAAATTACAATGAATTTCATATTTTCTCTGTTTACAAATCTCACAGCAATAAACTGATTGTTTTCCAGAAGGAAAACAATATATGCTGATTCCTGACTGACATGGCTGAAATGTCCTCCCTTGAAAAAGGCCAGGCCGAAACATCCTAGTCCGAAATGTCCATGGGCCATTAAACATATTAAACAGATGGTATTTGCAACTCATCGTCTTCAGAAGAAACCTGTTACTGCCACATTGGCTACTCTTTTCAATAACAAATATGCCATTCTCCACAGACCAGAAATAGCTTTTGTTACACTAGTCATGTTCCACTGAATGGACCTAGAAATAGCCCAATGGGTCCACTGAAGGGAAATGAACCAACGAACCATCAGGTTGATATTTTACCTCAAGGCTAAATGTACATTACAATAACTGTATTAGAGATTATGAGGTGCACTGTAGAAAACTGAACAACCATGTGTAGTTTTCTTAAACGTGTAACCATTGCACACACCTTTCCTCTGGGTACAAGACTGTGAGTAGACAAAACTTGTGTTAATCAAGTGACTGAAAACCCAACAATTGCACCGCCTAGATTTTTAAAAATTGTAGATACTCTTATGTACATTTGAATTAATTTAACTTTTCTATCATTTCAGGTTTATATTATTTTACAAATATATGAGAAAAAAAAAATGTTGAAAGTACTGTGCAGTAATTTGTAATGGTGAGAAACCATGGCTGACATGGGGAAATCCCTGCCCATGGTGTCTATAGGGGTTCAGAAGACTACCAGTGTCTATCCATTTTTTATTCTTTCCACCTTATAATTAAATCTTATCTCTGACACCCCCACCTCCCACCCCTCCCATTTAAAAGTATTAAATTTCTATACATTATCCATCAACCACCCCTTTCAAAAGGTTCAAACCCCCGAAATTGGCAATGCCATCTAGTTTTTCATTCTCTACGGCACTTTTTTTTACACAATTTTTTTCTTTCCTTAGCAAACTCAGAGTTGGAAACGTGTGAATGATAAAACTGCAGTGGAAAATGTCATGGGCACTATTTCTCCACAACATTTATTTTACCATGGACATTTTCTTAATTGCAGGGGTTGATGTTCTGGACCTTCCCATGGGATACAGTGTGCTAAAGATAGCATGTATATGCAATAAAGCTGTGCTGTCCATCTGATAGGTGCTATAATCCACCCCCTATGGAGCTTAAGTGCCAAACAAAGCTTTGTTTGTTCACAATCACAAAGAACTGTGAACCCTAATTGGCCTACAATGTGTAAACCTTGCACTATCACCCACCTAATGAGAAGGAGATGTTGTTACTAATAGAAATACAATAAACAAATCTAGACCTTTATAGACTACCAATGGTTAAAAAAAACATCCTGCTATAATTGACTGTTAATTCCAACATAAATAAACATGTGTGTTATGTGTATGCATACATTTATGTGTGTATAAACAGTAATTACTGTTATAAATACACACTAATACTTTTAAAAAAATTCCCTTATGCATAAAATCTCTAATAAATTGCATGTGATTAGGAAGATTAAAAATTAATAAATCAATGAGGTATTTAAAATATATATGCATTTATTTTAATATAAAGTTTCCTGTGATTACTTTATTATGTAATATAATTTTCCCAATTTTCAGCATAATTTTAATCCAATACAAATAAACACAGATGTTTGAAATAAATTTAATCTCTAATTTCAATGGTCAATAAAAGTGTAAATTGGTTTTCAAGTACAAGTTTTTTCCCCTAGATCTTATTTTAATAACTACAATCATTTAGGTTCTTCTTTATTAAAATTGTATTAATGTATAAAATTATGTATTAAAAAATGTTTAAATTTCTTACAATGTAGGATTAATTTTTTTTACACATTTTAGATACATTTAGAATACATCAGAACATTAATTTTAAAAAATGTAGTTCCTAGAGCTAGGGATAAACAAATTTATAAATCACAAACAGAAAATTCATTACTGGAATCAAATAAACAAATAATTTTGAGTTTGATAAATATATTTATTTTATCCTAATAAAAACAACACTTGAAAACATACAATATAAAATTTACTATTAATGTAGCATGATGTACAGTGTAGTACATTGAATGTAGGTAAAATAAAATTTAGAACAATTATAATATAATTTATATTTTAACTATAATTATGTTAGTCCTTATCAGAAAATCAACACTTAATGTTTATTGTTAAACATGTTTTTTTAATAAATACTTTTTTAAAATACCAATATAAAAGCCTATAGCAATAATAAATGTATAAACTTAAATATTTATAACTGTCTGGTTTTGCCTGGAAAAAACATGACAAACAAGATGTCAACACTTGCAAGATTTTATTGTGATAAAAAGCAGTAAAATCATTATATGGGATTATTAAAAGTAATAGATGCAGTAAACCCTAAGTATACGAGCTTACAAGAGAAGGAAGTAATGGCATTTCGCAGAAGAAGCCTAGGAGAACTTGTTTTCACCTGTAATATGTGGAGATGCATGTACTTAGTCTTGTATATGACTTGTTTTATCTGATCCCCAAGCGCCAAATCAATAAACAAACATACTTTTATGACAATCATCTTTTTCACAGTCCTAAAATGTCTAGAACATCACGTGTGAGGCAGATCAACTGAAGCCCATCACTGATTTTATTGAAGAAGTCGTGATGCTAAATAACCACGAAACCTTTCTTTCTCTATTTATCCCCAATAGCTCACATACACTGCCCACTTGAACATAACAAGTAAATAATACAATACTAGATCAAGATGTAATTCTAATTTAGTTTAAACCTCCTGTTAGTGATGAAACAAATAAAACAAAAACATATTATGCATCTGACAAAAGGATGTCTACAGAGTTACAATAATGTGAGCCAGCTCTGGCCTTTAAATGGCCTACTTTGCCAACATCCTAAACAAATGACTGTACACACAGTGCTTGTCATCTGCTCCACAGAGCAAAACACAACTTTATTAAAAACAGATCAGCTGATCAGCAACGTTCATCCTACAGACAAAACTCAACTTTTATAATGTACAGAATGACACAATCACAATTACAAATATAAAAGTTTGCCGTCCAAAGACCTATATTTGGCAGCTGAAGCAGGAGGCAGGTGCCCCCTTTTCCCGTATCAACATCACTGATCGTATGAATTCACGCGACCCAAGTTTCCAAACTTTCTGAACTTTCCGTTCAGTATCAGTACAGCGAAAAGTTTCTACACGAAATGAAAAGTAATTTTTCGTTCAAACTTGTGTTTGCTTCATCGCGTCAGCTGCTGATGTGATCTTTCAAACAAAGAGCCGCGATCCCAAATCGCCATATTGATCAATAACGATATTTTATCAATTCAATAGGATCACCGAATTTAAATGCCCAGGACTCTTCGGAAGCGCTCGCTGATCTAACACATAGTCAATCGTAATCGAAACATATATAAGCTGTTATAAAAGATAAATAGAAACATTGTATTGCTTACCTGTAGTTCTTGCAAATCAAAGTTTTTCCAATACTGACACATCGACTGCACATTCGCAGCCATCTTGAACGGGATTATAGGCTTCTCGATCGATTGATCACATGACTGGGTCTGATCGAATATAGTCTCCAACGACCTAGCAGTTTGTAAACATTGTAAATATGACAAAAGAACACTGGGTTAAACAAAATTAAACGATATATAACATCAGATTATTTAATACAAGCATCCCGTTTGATGCCTGTGACATATTTAAATAGCATACATACAAAAGGAAGATATTTATGCGACTTTCGTTTTGATTGAGAGTATTTTCCAAGATGGCAGCCTCCAGGTCCTGGCGCACTGATTTGAATTCGCATCAATTTTGCAAGTTATTACGAGAAAACAATGCTAAGGATTCCAGTAAAAAGTTAAATAGTGATGCTAAACAATTGATCTTGACGCACAATAGCGATCTGTATGTCTGGGATTCGTATGCGTGTCACCTTATTTACTTTAACGTAAAGAACCTGCTACCGGAAGCAAAGGATAAAGCAAATCATTACCAGGTAGACTGGGCGCTGTTCAGTTTGATATTTTCCAGTCAGTTTCAGTAATTAGATAATTGTTATTACCCCTATTGGAATTAATTGATGCATTACTACTTAAGTGACAATGTTGACACATTAATTTGTCAAATGACACTAGGCTAACATTTTAATGTTGCTACACTGTCATGTGTGATGTAGGCCTGGTTTTCTAAAAGTTCTATGTTTATGACTAACATTAATTTTTACCTGGTAGGCATATGTATACCCACCCTTAAAAAGGATTTAAAATTTTAATAAATTTAAGATGGTTTTTGTTTATTTTAAACTTTATTTGAACGTGAAGTACATGTCCATTGCTAGAAAAATTGTAATGATTTGGGAGTAAATTACCAAATTGTGTCCAGTTAATGGGAATTTGTTAAAGTGCATTCATAGTTTAATCACAAGATGCAAATGAAAGCATAAAAAGGTTATCTATGCTGATATGCAAAATATATTTTAATTCTTATTTTCTGCTTTTACTTTCTTTTTGACCTCTATGTTAATGTATTTTATCAAGACTTTTGTTGCCAATATATTTATAAGTGATATCAGTTGTTTTATATACATGTACATGATCTGCTTTTTATATACAGACCACTCAAAAATATAAAATCTGATGTTTTTTAGGAGAATGCAGTTTGATATCTTATTATATATATAGAATATGGATAAAAATGAAGTGTATTATAAGCAAAGGATAAAAAGCATTACATAAATAAATAACATTTATTTATTACAGTCAAATAAAGATTATACAACAACCATTCAAAGTTAAGTAGTTAATATATAATTATATTATATAGGATTTCAAATTTCATGGGAAAGACTTTTTCGGTACCGTGCTTTTGGATCATCAGAAACTTTTGTTTTCGCTAATCTAAGACATTACCACTAATGATCATTACCGTGAAATCTATTGAGTGAAGAAAAACATATGATAGTTGAATTGTTCATAAACAATTTTCAGTTATGGACAAACTGTATCATAAATTAACAAAATAAACCCAGTTGGATAAATCATCATAGAATGTTTTTTTAGTAAAGTTGAATCATCTGATGAACATTTATTTGTGATATATATATTGTCTGAAAAGCTATTCTAATGGTCACAAATTGTTTTGATTAACATACAAGAAGGGTTTAAGATGTTGTTTACCATTTCACCAAATATGAATTAAAATGGAATTTGGAGAATGCACTGGATTATGAAATCACCAAACAGCTAATTCTAAAATCATGTGTAACTTTCGATCTACCACTTCCTTATTTGTGTTAATTTCCACCTTTAATTGGTCAGCGAGCCATCTAAATACTTCATGCTGTGTCTGTGCATTTTTATGCACACTTTCAAAGTTCATTCAGATAACATCGGAAGAGTTCGAACTCAGTAGCCTTTTCCTTTACTTACAATTCATTAAGTACATTTAGGATGATTTTCTCTCTGGAAATAATGTTAAAGAATTAAAATGCCTTAATTTTGTTCAGTTTATTCGGTTAACTGAAAGTGAATTTGGCTACAGAATTTCTGACCAAATTAGCCAAATTGCTTATGATTTTTAAGCCTTAAAGTTAAACCCTGCCTCTGATGACTACATTTTATAATTATCAATTTTTTTTAGATTCCATATCTGAAGATCAATTAACATACATTATAATTTTGGATATTTAAATAAAAAACAAGCTTTTTGAAAATAGATAAATAAATATATAACTATCTGCATTTGGATCATGTGTTAAATAAATATAAACTAAATATGAGACCAGATAACATGTTAAATTTCACAAAGGTAAATTGAATTAGATAAATATCTGTATCATATTTGGTTTTGTTCCATCATGAAACTTGTACTTGGTTATTTGGTCAAATGTTCTAAGCGAGCAATAATTGAGTAACTTGGTTAATCAGAAAATCACTATCAAAAGTCAACCCATGCAACCAGCTATCGCACATGTTATTCTAGAAAATGTTCCAAAAAAATATATATTGGTTGTCTAGTGATTAAGGTTCGCCAACATTGTATTACTTTGTACCAATTTTTATAGACAAGAAAAAAAGAAAAGAAACAAGGGAGCAATGAAAACTATTTCAGAGACTCTGTCTGAAAAGATAGTTTGCTAGCTTGACAAAGTTGATCATACATTTTGAAAGATTAAATTTTAATTTTTTAAATTTATTAATCATTGGTTATTGGATGTCAAACATTTGGTAATTTTTACACATAGTCAAGAGTGAGCCAGCCTCCAATGGGTTTTGAACCACTGTCTTCAGCATGAGACATCAATTTTATATCACTGAACCAGAGATGCTCACTTTTTTGAAAGAAGTAAATATCTGTGATATTACAAGTTTCCAATAGGCTGTGATCAGTCTCTTACAAAAAATATGTTTCTGGTGATCTGACTAATACTGACAGAACTTTGTGATATAATTACATTTTTAGAAACGTGATCTCTTGATTTTGTGACCCTCAGTGGTCCAGTTGTAGGACATCAGACTCAAGCTAAAGACAGTGGTTCAAAACCTATTAGTTCACACTTTAGACTGTGTGACAAATACAAACTTTTTAAGTCCAATAAGTTATGATTAATAAACAAATGTACTTTAGTAGTGCCATTAATAAATAATTAAAAAAAATATATCTTGATTCTGTCTGAATTATTTATAATCATTGAAAGTAAAAATGGACACGAGGTACACAACTATAATTTAAAGATGTTGCTATCTGAAGATCCAATTGACTTTACTTGATAGTGTAAAATTCTGAGGACATTTTAATTTGATTGTTAGAAAAAGATGAATGAGCATGTTTGGCTCAGTCTGTTGAGAAGTTTTGATTTCTGGTGATCTAATCAGGATATATGTATTTCTAATTCTGTTTGCATGAAAGTTATGCAGTATATAGAGGATATGAAACAAATTGCCATTTATTATGAAATTTATGTCCCGAGTGAAATAATTTCTCTTTGTCATGATAACAAGTTTGATATTCTATTTATTGCCAAGACAATTTTAATCATACTACTCTTTAAACTTTCTAATTGCACAACAGTTTAGAGAAATGCTATCGTATAACATTAGGGATGATGTCATGTTGTACTTTTCATAGTTTAATGACGTCATTTGCACTTTTACAATTATAATGACATCATAATGCAAGCTTATTAGTTATAATGACCAGAGTGACCCATTGAAATGTGCTGTTAAACCAATGTCTGATATTTCACATGTGAAAATTTTGTAACCCGTTATGAGTGCCCCCTTTGGTAATAAATTGTTTTATTTCAGACTTCGTAACATTCATGCAGTACTTAACCATTCATGTAATATTTTTGTTTATTTCAGACATTGTTATGTACCAGTGCACCTGTGTTTGATGTCGAGGCTCTGACTTTAAGTCCATCAGGAAATCACATCGCTATTTGGGGTCAGCTGGGTATTAAAGTACTCGAGTTGCCACGACGATGGGGAAAATATGCAGAATTCGAAGGTGGAAAAGACATTGTGTCTTGCAGGTAACTGGTTTATTAATGCATAATACAGTGACAGTTTTAATATGTGATATTCTTTGTAAATTATGTAAAGTATGATAAAATAAAATACACTGGCATAGGAAATGTGAGAGGCAATGGGGCCATGTTCCCCCACCCCCACCTTTTTAGATAGTTCATATACTCCACACACAAAGTTTCGGCACCTTCCTACACCACTGAAATATAACGGTAAAAATTTCGGAACCAAGAAGGTTGGTGATTTTTTTACTAAACCTGATTTATTCAAGGTCCTCTTTTTACAGGTTCCACTCTACGTAAATGTAATCTTTTGATTTGTAAACATAAATTTTGTTAACTTGTGTTTATAAAATTCCTCTTTTGTATAATACATACCTTGATTGGCCTTTATTTATTAAGTTCTTTTGTTGATTTTCTCAGAACAATACCCATAGCACAGCGTTACTTTGCCAGCCGTCAGGGTTTGAAATTACATCGAGTTATGTGGCATCCTGGGAGCAGAGCAGTAGACCATCTTGCTGTCCTGACATCAGACAATGTCTTCTGGTATGTAGAAAAGTTAACTGGAAAAATATTAGCAGTCCTAAAAATAAGTCATTTACATTTGGTGATGTCTGTCATCAGTTACAGCACTCTGTCCATGGCAAAATAAATGTTGTGGAGAAAAAGTGTCCACAGCATTTTCCATGGAAATTTTAGTGTTCACACGTTTCCAGCTCTGAATTTGCTAAGAAGAAAAAAAAACCTGAAATTTTTTTGTTTAGTTCATGGCAAAAAAGAGTGCTGTAAAGAATAAAAATCTCCACGATATTGCCGATTACCACAGCCAATTTCAAGGGTTGACAGTGTAAAGAGCTCAAGTTCATATGAAGATAATTTATTTTTCACAAAGGAAAAATTGACCCTCAGTAGTATTTTGTTATTTTTGATTATATTATAATATAATTTGGTTGTGATTAATAATTCATTGTGCTCAAGTGGTGTCGTTAAAAAAAAAAAAAGCTACTACAAACAACCCCAAACAAAACAACATTGATGAGCCAGACAAATTTGAACAAATGGTTCATCTTGGTTACACTAAGTTAGATTTGAAAATTTCTCTTATCAAAAATGATATTCATATAGTACATAGACAATCTCTGCAATTAAGAAAATGTTCACAGCAAAATAAATACTGTGGAGAAATAGTGTCCACAGCATTTCCCACGACAATTTTCGCTACTTTATTTTCAATAATAATAAAAAAATACACCTTGAAAAAAAAGGTTCTGCAGAGAATGAAAAACTCCACCGCAATCTCCATGGCATTACCGACTGCCACCTAAAATTTCAGGGGTTGCACAGATGCTTTACGAGTAAATATATCATTATTTTGTCTTATAGTGTTTACAGCATTGGTGAGCCAGACAAACCTGAACAAATGATTCATCTTGATGATGGTGAATTTGATTTCAATGTTTCTCCATCAAAAATGACATTCAGTTCAGCACTGGGTGAGACGGCAGTGTCGTTTGACTTTGGTCCTCCGATTGCTCTTAAGTCAAAACAACGTTTAGGAGTCGTCAGTGATGATGATGATGTCGAGATTTGGCCGGCCTACATTGTGAAAGGAAATGGTGATGTTGTAGTCACATACACAGCTTTGAATCAGGAAAGGTAACTATTTTTTATGAATTGTTCCAGTTCTAACTAATTCTGCATGAGCTCTGAATAGAGGTTTTGCATGTCAAGGTTACAAATCCTGTCCGAGCCAGATTTTTCCAGTAGAAGTTTTATTTCTGATTGCTGGACCAAAAGATCAGCTAGAATTTCAACAAAAATCCTCAAAACAAATTTTAAAAATCTATCTTTTTTTAATGTGAAATATATCTAGATTTTCTTGATATTTTAATATTGAAACTAAAAATAAAATTTGTCATCTTAAATCATTAATCTTTGGTGTGATTTATTTTGATTTTATATAGTCAATTCTGTTAGTGGTTGTTAACATTTACTGACATTGTCCTGCTCTGTACATAGTTTTCATTGGGAGGGAGGTATGAAGGGAGTGGGAACTGTAAAGTCAACAGACATTTGGGGTTATGGGTGATTTGTCTGAAAATTTTGTTCTCTTTGTATAAATAGGAGAATGTTTATAACTGTGAACAGCTATTTTGGAATTTTGATTTAACAAAATATATATCACGTGTATTCTAAATTTTATGAAAGTCTTTGTAATCAGGTATAGGAATTGTACACCCATCGGCAGATATACATGCCAGTAAAGTTCACGATACACCTCAAAGTATATCCCATATGACCCAAAGCTTTGAGCAGAAAAAATATGTTAATGTAGGTACAAATGGAAACTTTTTCTCAATTTCTGTGCTCTGAGGAAACAAATCGGCCTCCAGAATACCCAAATTCATTTTTTGGGCACAGGACCCCACCCTCCTAGACCTCCTATGAGGTCCTAGGCATTCCTTGGATTTGGATTTTGAATAAATGCCAGCCAATTTTTCCAATTCCCATGCCTGGTAATGAAACTATTAAAATCATGATATCTATAGAGTGAATATACAGACACAACAAAATATCTGTTGAAGATTTTAATACAAAACTAATAATTCATCACCTTTATGTTAATTTATATCTTTTCATAGACCAATCAAATTGCCCATACAAGGCCCTCTGGTGATGCATCCACCGGCAGATGACAATTACGGAGTCGATGCTTGTGCCATTTTGTGTCTGAGTACCACACCCCCAGTGTTGGTGGTGACGACACGGGAGGGAAAGCTACATCATTGTGTTCTTCTTGTCAGCTGTGATGAAAGTGACATATCTTTCCAGGTAATTGGTTAATTAATTATTAACAAGTAAAACTGGTAAATTCTTAAGAGCTATATTGTCTTTTCTTAAGCAAAAAAAAAAAAGTTGAAAATTAAACAAAAGACGTATTTGACAAATTTTAAAGAATGTATTTTTTTATATTAAATTTTATATGTACCCAAAAATGTTTGACCTTTTCTTATGAAGTGTTGACTTTCCCATATTAAATTTTTACACCAATTTTGATGCAAACGTCCATCTTAGTTAATAAGAGAGTGTTCTCGTTCAAGCCTAGTTCATGACTGGTGTTACAAAGCATGTGGTGTATACTGTCCTGTCTATGGGAAGGTTCATATAAAAGATCCCTTGCTGCTAATTGAAAAAAGTTGCCAATCTTGTGGTAGTGGGTGTAATCTGAAGACGATGAGTCATAAATACCGTATATTTGACATCTAATCGCCACTGAAGAAACAGTGTGCTTGGGTACTGTTAAACAGCTGGCCCTGTGGTGCAGTGGTTAAGCTATCAGACTCATGGCTGGTAGCTAATTGGATCAAATCTCAGTATCAGCTTCAACCCAGAGAGACTGCTTCGCAAGGCTTAGTGGGTAGGTATGTACCACTTTCACTGACCAGTCGTCCACAACTGGTTTATCAAAGTACATGGTATGTGCTATCATGTCTGTGGGATAGTGCACATAAAAGATCCCTTGCTGCTTATTGATAAGAGTAGCCGTATTAGTGTGGCGGCAGCAGGTTTCATATCTCCTGTTAACCCAAACCTCTGTCCTGGACAGACAGTACAGGAAGCTGAGCCGTGTGCCCAGGACAGCGTGCTTGAACCTTAACTGGATATTTGCACAAAAATAAATACAACCAGCCAATCTGTTAAACAAACAGTCCTTCCATCCTTCTTTTTTTTACAAAAGTGTTAATTATAGATATGAGAAGTAATAATGTTAATCTGTGACACAGTCCGAAGGTTCCTGGCAGCGACCATGTGATAACAGCATCTACCAGAGACTGGAGGAACCTGCATTGTATGTACTGGAGACGGTTGAGCTAGAGCTATCACTAACAACAACTAGAGTAGAAAATGATGAAGTTATCGGAGATGATTTCACTTGCCCTGTGAGACTTGTGAAAGGTAAGCTTTCTTAGTTCTCCGTGCATACACCACTGTAAAAGCAACATTTTAAAATTGGCAATATGCTAAAAAGATACTCTAAAATTGGTTTGAGGGAGTATTTTAATGTTGCCAAAAAACACAAAAACAATCACTATGACATGCAGCATCAAACTTTAAGATAACATTACTACTCTTATTATTTTGGTAGAGGTGAGAATTCTAATTTAATATAAAAAAAATTCTTAGCATGAAGGTGCATATGCACTTGATTTTGCACATGCCTTCTGGCTAAATATTTTTCACATAATTATGAACATCAACACTGGATGCATACAGATGGTGGCTCTTGTGTCTGGTTTGTTGTAGTCAGTTGCAATCATATTTGACATAGTTTTTATTTTTCTGACAGACATATGCATCTGTTGTGTATTTTATTAAATATTATTTTACTATCTCTCTCTCTCTTCCCATCTTTCTCTCTCTTTCTTGTACTCTTTCTGTATCTCATGTCCTCTCTCTCTCTCTCTCTCTCTCTTTCTTTATCTCTCTATCCGTCATCTCTGTCTGTCTCTCGCTCTGTATATCTTTACTTTCTTGGAATTCTTCAGTTTCTCTAGTGAATGAGATTATCATGCTAAGTTATATTGTAATTTACCATATATTGATGTGTGAATCTCACTTTATTGTCAAAAATGTTTACTCAAAACTCATTATTTGTCAATAAGCTGACCATCAGACAACATTGATTTGCTGGACTCGCAAAGGGTACAACAAAATGTCACTTACATCCATAAAATGAGAGACACTGTGTACCATGGAACTCATAAAAATAGCAAATATATTTTGATTATATAATTGGATTAGTCATGAATAAACAATACGGGTGAAGGGCGTACTTGGACCTTTCAGTGTCTTAAAAGAGAATGAATTTATTAAAAATAAAATAAAGATCAAAACTAAGAATCTCTTTTTTTTCTTAAACTGGTGTTCTGCAACTCCCGATTAAATTTGGGACCTTTAGCTTTTAGGTTGTTACCTTTAGGAAAGAAACAGGTGAGTCCTAGGCACCCCTGTTTTATAAAAACCAGATAAAGCCCTGAGGTTAATTAAAGGACGTTTTCACAAAACTTGCTAAGCCCATGTGACGTCATTTCGAGACAATATTTTAAAATTCACAGCGCATGCATAATAGTCTAGGTGACAAAATGCAGATAACTCAAGTTTTATTTAATTTTTAATTAATTTGTTTAATTTTAATTCTTACTGATTTAAAAATAAATAGGATAGACATTTAATTCAGTTGTTTTATTTTTCTTTAAAAAATTGCAAACACCCACTTTATTTCTAGCCAGTCATTAAATATTTAATGAGCATTGATTCCTTTGATCAGATTTTGAAATATCATGTGAGTAAATATACTCAACCAAAAGAGAAAGTATGCATGTTGAAATATTTTAGTTTCATTCATGGGTTGGTCACTGTAATGGCCTATTGACAGCAAACGTGCACAACTTGTGATATTACTCCACACACACCTCCTAAATGCTGTGGTCATTTAATACCAGAATTTCTGCCATGAATGTCATCTGGTTTATGAAATAAATGACTCTTGATTACATGCATATTTTCTTTTTTGTTCAGTATATGTATGTTTTCTATGACCCCATTTCATGAATTGTTTTTCTTCAAGAGAAAAAATAAGAAGTGATGAAATAGAGAGTGAGTGGGATGTAGCTCAAATGGTAGCATGTCTGTCAGTGAAGCTGTTAGTCATTGCTAGCCTGGAATTTTTTTTTTGAGACGTGCATGTCAAAATGTCCTATGTCAATCAATTTGTGTCGAAAACGTACCTGTCACCAAATTAAATTGAAATTTAATATTGAAATAAATAAATATTAGTTTTAAAGAATAAATGTTTTTTTTTTTTTTTTTTTTTTTTTATTATTATATATATTGCTCCCCTCATCACAGATACTTCAAGTTTCGAATTATCTTCATCTTTCAACCACATGTTCGCATTTGTTTGTACCAAATCGTCACTTACCCATTTCAGCATAGTACTCCGTAAAGGCAAAAAAATAAATAAAAATTGTGAATAAAATATCCCGTGAAAATAGCAAACATGCTAATAGTGCCGCGAATTCAATTACGCGCGAACTTATTTCCGGTTTGGCAAAGAACACCTTACTGTAAATTCGTAATACATTCAACAAATTATCGACATTTCGTACAAACACAGATTTCAGTTTTTTTTGTTTTTACAAAGATTATAAGTGATTATTCATCAATAATTATGAATATTCTTAGTTAATCTGAACGGAAACTTGAGGGTACAATCAATAAATTATACTATTTTTCTAAAAAGTTGCTTCATGCATGTGTTCAGTCGGTAACATGTCTTATCGGAAATATATATAACACGTGGATAGTATGCAGATAATGTCAAAGGTATAAATGAAACAGTAACTCAAAAGAGTTTGGTAAATGTTCCTTTTTTATTATTGGGGGACGTGGTCACGAAAATAATTCCTCGCGAAAATGTAAAATGAAAGCTCAATCGCATTTTTTTTTTTTAGCCACTAATGTAATTGCACATAAGGTACTGAAACAATGCGATTTTGTTGAACGTCTTGCATTCATGACTAATCACGTGACATCAGCATACTACATTAAAACACATGCCTGGCATCACATATTTTAGCAGCATATCCAAATCCCATTTACACCGCTAATTTTATATTATCAACAGATATCATTTAATGACACTGACGGGGGAAGGGACAGGTGGACGTTAAACAAAAAATCATCAAAAGTATTTGCGACTTCAAGTTAATGTTGCCGGTCATTTAGGTCATTAGCAGGTTATTTAGGTCATACGGATTCAGGTTCAAAGTATTATGTATAGCGTAATGTATATACGATGTCCGTGACCGAGCACTTATTTCTAGACTTGCAGTGCGTTTAAACGCTCACTGTACTTATGTTTAAATAAAAATGAAAAACTTCACATCTCCTGGTTTCGCGGCCTTTAGGTACTGGTATCAAATCTCAGTCGACCATTGGGTGTTTTATTCTCAGTATCGAATCTACAAGGCTCAATGGGTAGGTACAAATCACTTATCAAAGTTCATGGTTTGTGCTATCCTGTCTGTGGAATAGGGTGTATGTATATACATACATACATACGTACCTACGTACATACATACATCCATACATACCTTGTAACGTGCATATATACACAAACACACACGTGTACACACGTGTACACACACACATACACACACACATGCATACATACATATAATATATATAAATTGTTGCTTATTATAACCAACAATTTATATGGTTTCTTCTCTCCTACTAACACTAACTTCTGTCCTGGATAGGCAGTATAGGAAGCAGAGTTGTGTTTCTGGGGCTACGTTCTTTAACCTTAATTGGGAATGTATTGCAAAATATATACAATAGACCAACTTACATTACTTTCTAGTGAATTCTTACGCATTAGAAAATATGGTGCAATAGAAGAAAATAATTTAAGGCCAAACATTCTTTCATTTTTGTTTTATGTGTTTTTGAATGAAGATTCCTAAGCATGCCACGGATTTTGATGAACGAGTTGTGGACCACTGATCGGTGCATTGTTGTTTATTTGTTTGTACTTATTTTTATGCTTATATCCAATTAAGGTTCAAACGCGCTGTCCTGAGCACACATCTCATCTTCCTGTGCTGTTTGTCCAGGACAGAGATTATTGTTAGTAGGAGCGAGGAAACCCACTGCCGTCTCTGGGATGGAGATACACTTACGGTAAGTAGCCAGGGATATTTTATATGTACTATCACAGACAGACAGAATAGCATTATCCCACAGACAGAATATCACTATCCCTCAGACAGACAGAATATCACTCTCCCACAGAAAGAATAGCACTATCCCTCAGACAGACAGAATATCACTCTCCCACAGACAGAATAGCACTATCCCTCAGACAGACAGAATAGAATTATCCCACAGACAGAATAGCACTATCCTTCAGACAGACAGAATATCACTATCCCACAGACAGAATAGCACTATCCCTCAGACAGACAGAATAGCACTATAACACAGACAGACAGAATATCACTATCCCACAGACAGAATAGCACTATCCCTCAGACAGAATAGCACTATCCCTCAGACAGACAGAATATCACTATCCCACAGACAGAATAGCACTATCCCTCAGACAGACAGAATAGCACTATCCCTCAGACAGACAGAATATCACTATCCCACAGACAGACAGAATAGTACTATCCCTCAGACAGACAGAATAGCACTATCCCTCAGACAGACAGAATAGCACTAACACACAGACAGACAGAATATCACTATCCCACAGACAGAATAGAATTATCCCTCAGACAGACAGAATAGCACTATCCCACAGACAGACAGAATAGCACTATCACACAGACAGACAGAATAGCACTATCCCACAGACAGACAGAATATCACTATCCCTCAGACAGACAGAATAGCACTATCCCACAGACAGACAGACAGACAGAATAGCACTATCCCACAGACAGACAGAATAGCACTATCCCTCAGACAGACAGAATATCACTATCCCACAGACAGAATAGAATTATCCCTCAGACAGACAGAATAGCACTATCCCTCAGACAGACATACAGAATAGCACTATCCCTCAGACAGAATAGCACTATCCCACAGACAGACAGAATAGCACTATCACACAGACAGACAGAATATCACTATCCCACAGACAGACAGACAGAATAGCACTATCCCACAGACAGACAGAATAGCACTATCCCACAGACAGACAG
>JAULBS010017628.1:0-10862 GCA_032355785.1 Symmetromphalus regularis
GATTGTGTAAGTCTGCGTTTTGTGAGAAAGTAACATTTTACAAACCAAGAATGACCATCACGATTTGCTTATTGTGATTGTGTAAGTCTGCGTTTTGTGAGAAAGTAACATTTTACAAACCAAGAATGACCATCACGATTTGCTTATTGTGAATGTGCAAGTCTGCGTTATGTGAGAAAGTAACACTATAATGGCACAGATATTTCAATATAAACAAGACTGGTAATATGCAGAAATATATTTAAGATTCTTTGTGGTCTAAATATTGATTACCAATGAAACCATTTCTTATATTAGTTCTCGTTTTCATATCACGCAAGACATTTTAACTGAGCCATAGTTTAGGGAATTCCATGTGGAGTTGATTGATTTTTTTATTTTATTTAAAAAGTTCAAATTTCGACATCGGAACTCCTCGTTGGGCGAAATAAATTGGTACGAAATGTTTTTGCAGCTATAAAAATATTAAAAAGTTATAAAATGGGGAAAAAACCCCGTTAATTCGTTTCGATTTATTTGACTGTGAGCATAATTCATTATTATTTTTAAAATATTGATAATAATCGAGATGCGGTGATTATGTAAGTAGTTTGGAAATTAATTAGGTCAAGGGTCCGTGGCACTATGCGTTTAACGGCAACTATCAAATATTTAACATATTTTCTGTATTTTACGGATGTTTACCACGAAATGTATGTTTTCATTTTTGTATGACTATAAAGAGGTATCCCTGAAAGCGCTCCGTTTATAATTGGCTTGTTATAATGAATATGCGCATGTGTGAACTTTAGCTTCGGGATACATTTAAACACAAAACGATCCTCTAACATAGAAAAACATAGAATAAAAACAAAACATCTTGCAACGTTTTTCAGTATTAATGCACACCTAAAACATAGAATAAAAACAAAACATCTTGCAACGTTTTTCCTTATTAATGCACACCTAAAACATAGAATAAAAACAAAACATCTTGCAACGTTTTTCAGTATTAATGCACACCTAAAACAGAGAATAAAAACAAAACATCTTGCAACGTTTTTCAGTATTAATGCACACCTAAAAAATAGAATAAAAACAAAACATCTTGCAACGTTTTTCAGTATTAATGCACACCTAAAAAGGACATAATTATTATTGTCACAAACAGAACAGCGTTCTATCACACGTGTATACATGAGTATGTTTTTATTTAATTTTCCAACTCTCAAACTGATGACAGTGGTTCAAAACTCGTTGGAGGCTGGCTCATACTTGACCAAGTGTCAAAATAACAAAATGTTTGACATCCAATAGCTAATGATTAATAAATCAAAGTACTCTAGTGGTGTCGCTAAAAAAAAGGTTAAATTTTAGACAACTGAGTGATCTTCCTTGTATAGTGTTTGAAATCAGGAATACACCTATTCCAGGGAGAATTGTAATAAGTCAACATTTGGCTATGACATTCAATTTATCTCTCTTCCAAACAAACTGGCATGATTATTGGTTGCTTTCGATAGAAAATTGAACAAGGTAAAATATAATTTTTTCATATCGATAGTATGATAGGATGCGCTTGCGCAGAAGCCATTTTCCTTTAATATCCCCATATCCGGTAACTCGATGACATAGGAAGATTTAAACATCAAGCAGCTGCACGTATGACATAAAAAAATAACTACTAATCCAGTCTCTTAAAAATATCCATGATGTAAATTGCCTTTGATTTGAACCTGAGAAAATCCCGATATTTTACAGAAATTTCCTGTAAAATAGAATTCAGCTATTTTTGTTAACACTACTGTCGCTGGTTTTGAGAACAGGAAATACTACAACCCATTGTCAGTGAAATGATTAGAATCGTGTTTCTGTTCTCTGAAAAAATTCCCTAATGATGTGTTAACGTGTATCTAACTAATGCCCGCAGACCAATTTTAAAATATTCATAAAGATGTTATAAGCGTCAAGACTGACGTTTTCCATTATTAACACTTTCTACAATTTGTTTAAAAATTATTCCTCCAAACTCGGTAGTACAGAAAAAAAACCTAAGGGAAATTAGGAAAGTTTGTGCAGCAGTTATATACTAGGGGAGTTGGAACGAAATTCATGGGGGAGGGGCGCTAGGCTCCCGTTTCTGAACATCAGAATTTGCCGGTGAATAATTCAACGATGAACAAAGAACATATTTATGGGAATTATTGGGGTGGGGATGAGGGGGCTCTGGAGCCCCAGCTCCCCCGGGTCAAACGCCCCTGAAACAATAGTTTTTGAAATATACGCAGTTTATGAAATAATATTATCATGTTGACGGCTCTTTGTTTATTCTGAAGGCAAAATATGATTGTTTTACTGTTACAAGATATTGCAAAGGAAATCTTACAGTATGCAATTATAAGACAACTGACTTTAAAGAATCGCGATATTTGTAATATGTAGACACTAACTGATGAAGCAGAATAAGAAGTAATAATGATAAAAATAAAATAAATTGAGTTATAACAGAAAATTAAAGGCATCAATAAGCTTACTAAGAACTGAGTATCACATTGAATGTGTATACTCTATGTCATCGAAATGATCATAAAGGTGAGATGTTTGTTTATCATACAGGTGAGATGTTTGTTTGATTATTAATTCAGTTGTTAAATGCACGTACTAGTCTTTGATATGGAGCGGGATGTAGCTCAAACGGTAGCGTGTCTGCCTGTGAACCGTTCTGTCGTCGGATCGATCCTTATCAGTGGACCAATTTGCAGTTTGGGCTATTTTCCGTTCCATCCAGTGGTCCACAACTGGTTCATCAAAGTCCGTGGTATGTGCTGTCCTGTCTGTGGGACGGTGCATATAAAAGACCCCTTGCTGTTTATCGGAAGGAGTAGCCTATAAGGCGGCAGCGGGTTTCCTCTAAAATACATATGTCAAAATTACCATATGATTGACATCCAATAGCCGATGAAAAGATATAAATCAATGTGCTCTAGAGGCGTCGTTAAATAAAACAAACTTCACTTTATATGATTGACATCCAATAGCCGATGATAAGATATAAATCAATGTGCTCTAGAGGCGTTGTTAAATAAAACAAACTTTATTTATTTATTAGTAATTGATATAGGATCATCAACATAGCCACAATGTTATCTTTATTTTTTTAACATTTTGATTCTGTACCCTTGAGAGATCTGGTTTTAAAATCTACATGTTTATTGTTTAATTTGACAAACATCTAAGACGTTTCCTCGTAAGCGTATCGATATCGGTGATGATGATTTTGATGATCAAGACACCCACTGTTATACCTCGATCCATCGGTTTCACGTCTCACCTGGGACCGATACTAAATCAATATCAAATGAGGTTGATGTAGTTTATAAACCGTTCAACCACAACCCACGTTTTGTTAAACCATGTGGTCTCACGTCGGACCTACACTTGATCTATAGGACAGGCTGATGTAGTTTATAAACCATTCAACAACAATCCACATTTTGTTAAACCATGTGGTCTCACGTCGGACCTACACTAGATCTATAGGACAGGCTGATGTAGTTTATAAACAGTTCAACAGCTTCCTCAACACGGCCTAATTGGCGCAGTGGTTAAGCTGTTGGTCTAACGGCTGGTCGGTACCTGGATCAAACCTCTGTCGAGGCATGGAATTTTAAATCTCAGTATCTGCTCCAACCCAGAGTGAGTGCTCCGCACGGTTCAGTGGGTAAAAGTATATCTCTTGTCAAAGGCCTTGGTATGTGCTATCCTATCAGTGGGATAGCACATATATAAGATTCCTTGCTGCTTATTGATAAGCGTAGCCGCATTAGTGTGGCTGCAGTGGGTTTCGTCTCTCCTACTAACACTAACCTCTGTCCTGGACAAACAGCACAGGAAGCTGAGTTGTGTGTCCAGGACAGCGTGCTTGAACCTTAATTGGATATAAGCACGGAAATAAATACAACCAACCAACCAACGTCCTCATTCCATCATAAACCATAGCATTTGTACTGGTTGCATTGTACCAAATTATGTGATTCTCAGGTCAGAGTTCGAGGTGCACTGTCAAATCTATCCGTAATGAATGAAACCTCAGCTGTGATTGGTAGATATATGAGACAGTGGGCATTTTGTAAATACTATGGCATATACCATGTAATTTCATTATCTTTATTACATCAGTGACTCTTGGTACTTGTTGATACTTGAGGTGGCAAAGAAACTGCAAGTAACATTTTATGCAGATCTGAGGGTATTTAATATACATACCCTGTAAGTAGTTAAAATGCTACGTGACAGTATATTTCCTATTAGTCATAGTTAATGGCAGGCATCACAATGTGTATGTGTATACTGACCCAGTGGTTTGAAACTTTGCTTCTATTAGTTTTGTCTCTGATGACAGAGCAGGTCCCAAGCCCTGTTTTAAATGATGGATGGACTGTCAACTTTCTAAAAGGAGATGTGTTCTTTGGACAATGGTCACTTTATCAGCGTTAGTCCTCTGGAGTTTAGAAGCCGTATTAGGCCATGCTTTCAGGATAGAGACATAAAACGCTGGTATTGACTATAGCAGTGCTACTGTTAGCAAGTGAATAAAAACGTCATACAGTCTATTAGTTGTATTAAGACACGTTGTTATTGTCGTCAATGGGATTTGATTTGGTCCAATGATACCTACAGCGTTACTCACCGGTGTGGTTTTTTAAAACTTTCAACTGCAGTTAGCACTGACGTTAATTTGACACAACACTAACTGTCTGCCACAGATAGAAAGTTTGATAAATTACACAGATAACATTTTGACAAACACTGCTTAAGACGCGAGATGGATCTGCGTAAAATTGAAACATAAATCTTTTTTTTTCGACCAAAAAACTATAATTTTGCACGAAAAAGGGAAGATCTGTCGGTTTGCGAGAGCGTGAAATTGGAATGCCATACAATTTAGAATAGAATCAATAAATCATCAGAGACAAAACAGTTGACTGACGCAGTGTGAAACCAAGGAAAGAAGTATCGGGTGTAAGAACGACACGACCACCAACATAAAAAAAATGTTCACCTTGTTTATACGTTGTCAAACTTTACAATGTTTTAATTTAAACAGACTAGTGTCGTAGCCAGCATTGAGGCTATGATAAAACTATACGAATCTACTTCATAGAGTGGGGCACTCTTCAGATCTGTCTCGTCTGTGTTGGGCCTCTGACCACAGCACTGCAGACAATATACTGTCTTGCTAATATTATGATTTAAAGAATTGTGTCCGACTGTGAACCGGTCAGTCATCGGATCGATCCTTCTCAGTGGACACATTTGCAGTTTGGGATATTTTCTGTTCCAACCAGTGATCCACAACTCGTTCATCAAAGATCGTGATATATACTGTCCCGTCTCTGTGACGGTGGATATAAAAGTCCCCTTGCTGCTTATCGGAAAGAGTAGCATATATGGTGGCAGCGGGTTTCCTCTAAATAAATATGTCAGAACGACCATATGATTGACGTCCAACAGCTGATGATAAGATAAAATGAATGTGCTCTAGAGGCGTCGTTAAATAAAACAAACTTTACTTTATTTAAGTTTTGATTTAAAGATGTATGTGAGTGTGGAAACTTAGATATGATATTATAGTTGTCATTTTCAAAACTTCATAAAAATTGGTATGATTATCGCAGAGCTTTCAAATTTGGTATTTAAACTAATCAGACAATGGGGAATCAAAAGTGTCGCGGAAATTCACATTAAAAAAATGCCAAAAATCTGACAAAAACACAAAACTTCAAACCTCTGCCAAAATTTGAAAAATTATCGGATGAAGCTAAAATTTTCAGGATATCATTTTTTAATGGATATTTTGACATTTTTTTTTTTTTTGACCAATTCTGAGACGTAGTGGTGGAAGCCATTTGTTGATCTGACATGGAATGACCCTGCTTTAGTAATAAATGGGGATTTAACACTGAATTGAGATAAGTTTGATTCACTTGAGGTAGAGGTAAAAAAAAAAAATTTGTTCGGTCAAAATTAAAAATATTTAAGTTTAAAACCGGAGAAATTAATTTTGAACCCCCTACTAAACTCCGGAAATTATGACCTGTGGTTCCTAGGAACTCATAGAAAGGTGGAGGGGGGGCTACATTCGCAAAACGACCGATATTTATATGAATAATTCAGTGATGTAATCGTTCTATGACGTTTGATATGGACGCGAACGAAAGCGCGTGCATAAGTCGGGTTAATGTGTTGATTATTGCTAAACTGTGCTTTTGTGTCAGAAATAAAATTAATTTTAAAAACACTACAATAACTTCAGCTTATCAAAGGAATTATTTTTTGTTGTTGATGTTTTAGCTTTTTATTTGTTATCTTATTTATATAAAAATAAAATGTGTTTAAAGCTTCTTTTTTTTAAAAATGTAAATGGAACACACCCGAAAAGCGATATATACTTCTGATTTTATGTATTATATTAATATTACTAATCATAAAATAATAATAACGGCTTTTAATACTTGAGTAAACATCTTGTAAATTATAAAAATACACTTGTACATGACAAAAACTAATACTGGACAGATATTAAATGATACTGTTCACATACTAACACAAAGTAGGGCACCAAAATCGGCAAAACAAAAATTTAACACATTTTTTAGAACACAATAAACTACTGTTTTAACATGATTAAATTTGAAAATATTTAATTAATACATTTTTAATCTTACATTGTTGCAACGGTAACCAAAAACTTAAAAGTGTTTTGGAAATAAATCATAAATATTTAAAATAATTTACTTATAATAATTATATGTTTACTACGGTGGCGTTTAAGGGACAGAAACTTTTTTTTTTAAACTGTTGACGTTTATGACCTCTTATCCCAAGAATAAAATGTATTGCTATCAACTCATATATGCCTATTGTTATATGACTATCATTGCATTACATAGTATCCCATTTTCGTCTCTAGCATAGCCAGCACGAGGCAGACGAGGTGCTTTCCTCGTATGGAATTTCTGCAGATTTTTCTCCCCCCGTAATACCAGGCCCGTACGCAAGGGAGGGTGCGCACACACCCCACCCCCCTAAATCTGTCGTGGTCTTTAAATGAAAATTTGGATTGACGCTAATTTACTAGAATAACGTTAAAAAACAAATAAAACATTTGGGCCTTCACAAACGCACCCCCTAAAGAAAATCCTGCGTACGGGCCTGGCTCCAAGCTCCTGGCTCCAAGCGTCTAGGTTGGCCTCGGCGTTTTTCCCTGTCTTGCTATGCCCAGGTAGACCTAATTGCTTATTACTTAATATCACATAAAAAAAAAGTATTCCCCCCCAATATATGCCAGTATCGAGAAGCAAGCGCTGAATCGTGTCCTTATGGTGAAACTGACATGCATCATGAGGTCGATATGATGTTTTATGGAGCGCAGAAAACTAAAACCGACTTTGCTTCTTAGCCAATTTGTGTGCAACCGCCTCGTTGGTGCAGTTGTTAAGCTATCGGACTCGAGGCTGGTAGGTACTGAGATCAAATCTCAGTCGAGGCATGGGATTTTTAATCTTGATACCGGCTCCAACCCAGAGTGAGTGCTCCACATGGCTCATTGGGTAGGTGTATACCTCTTACACCAACCAGTGGTCCACAACTGGTTTATCAAAGGTCATGGTATGTGTTATCCTGTCTGTGGGATTCAAAATACCAGTCAAGTGAGAATACTTATGTTGGGAAGTGTAATGTATTCTTATTGGTTGTTAGATGTCACCAAAGTGAATTCCTTCAAACTGAGACCAATCAGAAATTGCGATGCTTCCATTAATAAGTGTTTGTCGGAAATCTTTGTCTAATAACGAAGAACTATCAAATATCACATGTGCGAGGTTTTTACAAATTTAGTTTTCAGGTTTTCATTTAACAAATTAATTTTTTTTTAAATCACGTGTAATAAGCAAAAAAAAAGAAAAGAGTTTGATGTGTAAACTAAACGTATATTTATTACTGTTCCTTTTTACTTCAAAGTATTTATTAAAACTAATTTTAAAGTTATATTTCCATTTTTTTTTAAACCGGTTATGCAAATCAAAATAGGTTATGCAAATTTTATTTGCATAACCTATTTTCGGTTATGCATATTTGATTTTGTGCAGGCTTGTTAATACAGGGGACAGCAAGAGGAGGTTCAATTTGGCCTTCCTTTAAACATATTTCTAAGGTAAATCAAAGACGGTGAATATGGCTTGGCAGAAAAAGCTGAAACAACATCTGAAAAAGGAGAGCTGGAATGTGTGCGCGCACGTGCGTGCATTAGTACAAAATGGACGGGCTGCTTATTGATTATTGGTTGGCATCCCGTCCAATGTGGACCATATACCCGCTACAGAGCAACGCCCTGCAATTTTCTGGCTACAAACGCTTCAGTTTCCGACCAAAACATTACAAGAAATATGCAGATATACAATAAAATTGCCAACTTATGCACTTATTACATCCCTTTTCACAGTAAATCCCACATTATCCACTGATTTCGCCTGCAACCACTGACAGATTTGAAAAACAAATGGCGGTCAAATATGAAACTTTCAGGAGATAGAAGGGGAGGAACGGGAAATGGGATTGTTGGCAGTTTGGAAGATTGGCGGTGCATGTTTTAAATAAAAAATAATAATATATTACATTGCGACTGGTTTATTTTATTTTTTAATGACTCCACAGAGATAGCGGATGAACTGTGTTTCGTATTTGTTCGACCGCCATGTTGTTTTTAATGTGTTAGCGGTTGTTGGTGAAAATCAGTAGATATTGTGAGATTTACTGTGAAATGGGATGTAATATTCACGTAAGTTGGCAATTTTATTGTTTATCTAGATATATCTTGTTATGTTTTGGTTGGAAACCAAAGCATTTGTTGCCAAAAATTTGCACCAGTACATCGTATGGGTCGACAGCTGAACTTAAGGCAATAATCAATAAGTTCCTGAACTACATTGGTCCCATCTATGAATGCAACAAAATGATAAGACAATAATGTGTAAATGAAATTTATTAATTTCAAATATTTTGTACAGAGATTAACAATATATATGTATGTATATACAAAAGCACTGTGCAAAATTTTAAAGGTATATTATAGTCCAATATTTTATCATCTTTTAGTAATGAATCAAAGAAATAAACTACGCTAAAACAAATTATTTTTCTCCAATCTTTTTATTTTATGTTTTCATAAGAACTGCCACATTTGCCATTTTTAGATTTTGATACTAGCCATTTTAGAATTTAATGATGAAATTACACTATGTGTAAAATATGTATGTAGCCATTAACTTAACTGTCAGAAGTATTTTTCATTGCTTTAAAAAGATACAGAATGAATGATTTTCAATTCACACTTGTTAACATTCCACAAAAATTATTTACAAGGTGATTCTATTTTACTTGTTTGAAATAATTTTAAAATTCAAAATGGCTAATATGTATGAAAAATAGAAAGTTATGTATACAGGGTTTAAGCTGTCGTTCGCAAATTCGCCAAATACAAATGAGTTAAAGCACCTTAATTTTGTTACATTTATTTGGCTAACTGAAACTGAATTTGGCTAAAGAATTTCTCAACAAATTAGCCAAATTGCTAATGATTTTTAAGGTCCAGCTTAAACCCTATATATATATGTATATGACATGATTATTTTATTAAAAGGCATCAAATTAATGGACACTATATAATACATGTTTAAAATAATTACTATGAATTGTCAATATTCTTGTATTATAATTACTATGAATTGTCAATGTTCTTGGATTATAATTACAATGAACTGTCAATGTTCTTCGATTTAGTGTCAAAATAAGCTTCAGAACTGACATCTGTGCACAAGGTCTACATTAATAACCAAACTTGTCATTTAAATGTGTTCTACCATCTCCTGACTGACCTGAAATGAGAAAAAGAATCTATACAGTGTATGTAGAATGACCTATTATTATGTCATAAATGACCTTTAAGAAATGAATAAATGACTGAATAAGTGATTGAAAGACATTAAGATGAGAATGTCCACAACATAAAATGGATACTGTAAACTGGAATCTGTGTAATCTGAATTTCTGTATCGGACCCCATGGTTTTGTGGTTACAGTTTCAGACTCACAGGCGGTAGATACTGGGATCAAATCTCAGTCAAGGCATGGGATTTTAAATCTCAATACTGACTGCAACTCAAGACAAGAGTGCTCCGCAAGGCTGGTAGGCGTATGCCACTTGCACTGACCAGTGGTTCACAACAGATTTATCAAACGCCATATAAGTGTACTATCCTGTCTGTGCAAAAGTGTGTATAAATGATCTCTCTTGCTGCTAACTGATTTACAAGATTTAATATATATTGCAAATATTTAATTAATGTTTGGTACACGTTGGCTAAATAAGAATAATAAAAGTTTAATTTATCCAAAATACATGTCTATCTTTGCTGTCATAGTTTTACTTAAATGCAGATGTAAAAACTTGGTAAATATCACATTTAATCTTTTAGAGAGGAATGTTTTGTAAATTTTGATATGACATGAACTGTAACTCTAGATAAAATCAGTCCAGTCCATCATTGCATACAGACAGTGAAAATTAACATCTCATCAATCTCATTTAACCCTGGTTTAATCTGGTGTCCATTGCAGTCCAAATAGAATAGAAAACATTGCAATGATAGCTCATACAGAAGAGGAAATATCTGACATGCAGACCATATAGAATAGAAAACATTGCAATGATAGCTCATACAGAAGAGGAAATATCTGACATGCAGTCCATATAGAATAGAAAACATTGCAATGATAGCTCATACAGAAGAGGAAATATCTGACATGCAGTCCATATAGAATAG
>JAULBS010017638.1:0-10862 GCA_032355785.1 Symmetromphalus regularis
AAAGAAAGTATTGATTGTTTGACAGCATCATAGCACATTGTGATATGGTCAGTGTATGACGAGCTTTAGAAAGAAAGTATTGATTGTTTGACAGCATCATAGCACATTGTGATATGGTCAGTGTATGACGAGCTTTAGAAAGAAAGTATTGATTGTTTGACAGCATCATAGCACATTGTGATATGGTCAGTGTATGACGAGCTTTAGAAAGAAAGCATTGATTGTTTGACAGAATCATAGCACATTTTGATTTTTACCATCGTCCTTGCATGATTTCAGATTCCAAAGACCTGATTCAGGTCACACACGCTATTAATTTTGGTTTTTACCTTAAAGTTTTTGTTTGATTTCAGATTCCAAAGGCATGTGAAAATTTTATCAAACTGTGTTCCCAGGGCTACTACAATGGAACAATTTTTCACCGATCGATCAGGAATTTTATTGTGAGTATGATGAAGAAGGTATCACATACATGGCTAATTCTATGTCTGTATCATGCAGTGGCAGATCTAGGTGGGGGTCTGGCCCCCCATCTATTTTGCAATTAATTTTTTTATAAAGTATTATTTTAAAAAAATTTAATGTTAAAGAATGCAAGGATTCTTTAGGGCCACCCTATCCCCCCTACCCCCAAATGGATTATCTGGATCCACTACTGTCATGGTTTTGAAACATAGTCTTCACTCTAGGCTTAAACTTTGCATTTCAGCTCCCTTGAGGACAATGTTAATTTAACAAAAATTTAACCGTGGATTTCATTTAGAATATTTCAAATTTATTATCATTTTTGAAGTCCACTATATTTACGCAGTTCATTTATGATTTCTGTAAATATGTTTTTTTATTTGTTTATTGTGGGTTTTTATTTATAGGTTATCTAACAATAATCTATTGGTGCTTTATTTTTAGATACAAGGTGGTGATCCGACAGGGACTGGGAAAGGTAATTGTTCTTATTCTATGAAACAAATTTTGTTTTCTACTTAGAAAAATAGCTATATTGAAACTGAGTAAAATGATAATGCTAACAGTGGCAGACTCACAGGGGGAGTTAGGGAGTCTACCCCCCCCCTTTTGTTTTTCTTAGAAACAATTTTTCATTTCATATGTAAAAATTAGGAAATGAGCAGAAATGCACGTTACACACATCTTTGTTACTATACTTACATATTTAGGCTACCCACACAGTTCCCTCAAAAGTACCTGGTCCCCGGGGGTTAATATGCAGTTTCCCATCCTCGAATGGTTTGCACAAACTTCCAACAGCAAACAGAGACAACCACCGTGCCGGTATCAGTAACCTCCCTTCAGAGATACATGTTGAAATGAAGAAATAATTATTTTGTCTTTCCTGAAGGACAAGCAGCCCAGAAACATAACTAGTTCCATCAGAAATTTGTAGTCCGCCCACCAGACAGTGACATTTGTGGTCTATTTTGAGACAGACATTTATCAGTCCCCCATGAATTCCATGACAAAATTTATTAAATTCCGCAGTAAAATTTGGTATATTCTGCGGTAGGAATTGGGAAATTCTGCGGCAAATTCTGCAACATAAAAATTATAAATAATACTTACAAATATACACTATTTTTTTTTTACAAATTTCCAATTTAAATTCCCATCATATCACTAGGATCCAGTGCTCCAACCAAATCGTTAAGAAATATGTCATATTGGTGCTGGTTGTGATAAAGGAATACCAACGCTTTTATTGAGTCCGCTTTGAGAGCTCTCATTATCATTGTTATATATATATATATATATATATATATATATTAAATAGGATAAAATGACAGATTCCGTATTCATGAAACTTGTGTAATTTACTTCTAACAAGTCTTCGGCAGTTTGCATAACCTAAATAACTAACAACCACTCCGTAAGCCATAGCGTATTAAGGAGGGTGAGCACTCACGAACAGTTTGCCTGGTTACCATCGTCTTCTATCACCTAAAGTTAATAAATTATTAAGCACGTGAATGGGAATGCTCGCCCTCACGGACGTGGTGTGTTCAATTTATTCTGCATAGACGGAAACAATCGACAGTTATCGAATAACGTTATAACCAGCAAACAAATCGCAACATCTAGTCCATTTAATACGTTGCCTACTTTAAAGTAAAGTTTGTTTTATTTAATGACGCCTCTAGAACACATTGTTTTTTATCTTATCATCAGTTATCATATGGTCATTCTGACATGTATTTTAGAGGAAACCCGCTGCTGCCACATAGGCTACTCTTTCCAATAAGAAGCAATTTTTTTTTTAAAGAAACTTCTTTCTAAATCAGTGTTTCAGTTTATTGTTTCCAAAAGGTGATATTTTATTCATTGTAATCGGATTTTAAAAACAAATCCATGGCATAAAATGACAAATTCTGCAAGTTTTCTGTATGATAATTGATTTTCTGCGTCTTTGAAAAACACCTAATAAGCTAGGTAGTATAGCCTATTGTTGATTATGTAATATACAGTAGCTCCCAAATGTTTTTTGGCTTCTGCCCCTGTGGCTCCCAGGCCACATGCCTAGTGCCCCCTCTCCACAAACATACAAAGACACACCTCTTTCTTGGTATTAGGTACATGTATATACTGCAAAATAAAATAAAACCATGCTTTCATGTATAACTCTTATGTTAATTATATTTTTTGGAAAGCATATGTGTTCCTTAAGTGTTCATGGCTTAGATTTTGTGAAAAATAAAAAGTTATTACTTGGTTCTGCCACCTTTTTCCTCTCCATCCCCTGGATCTTTCCACCAAAATTACCAAATATCTGACTTCCAATAGCCAATGATTAACAAATCAGTGTGCTCTAGTGGTGTCGTGTGCTCTAGTGGTGTCGTTAAACAAAACAAACTATTATATTATTATTATTCAGGGTTCTGCCCAGGATGAAATGAATGGTGGTTATTATTGATAGTTGCTTGAGTCTGCGGTGAAGAGCGGTATTCCGAGGTTAAATGTGTTCTCGCTTTTCATTGGTTGTTTGCATTCCGCTTCAGCCAATCAGAGTTGACGTTGTATTAGCAATCAGAATTCACAATGTAAACGAAGAAACTAACCCAATTCGCGTATCAAGTTGGTTTGCGTTGTTATATTATGAATGAGGATCGTTACATACAGTAACAATTTTATTTAGTTGAAGTTCAAATGCACTTTTTAGTGATGGATGGTAGTATTTATGTCATGGGTGGATATTTTGAGTGCTGGTCGGTACTGACAGGGCTGACCTCCGTGGGCAGATCCCTGATTATTGTTAATATTATTCTTGTATTTTTTAATATGTACAGAGTTTTGTTTTCTTTCCAGGAGGTGATTCAGCTTTTGGTGGGACATTCAAGGATCACTTCAAACCCAATCTCTTTCACGCAGGTCGTGGTGTGCTCAGCATGGCAAATAGCGGACCCAATACAAACAAGTCACAGTTGTAAGTAGAGGCGGCTATCTGAGTGAAATTCATTACCTAAATCTTACAGATAACTGTAAATCATGTTCTGAGATTTCGTCAAAGGTCGTAAAGGATAGGGCATAAAAATATATTTCCAGTTAAACCTGAGGAGATTAAAAAGGCCCTTCTGTTTGTGATTCCAAATAAACTAATCTTACTATAACTGCAATATAATGTATTAACTAATCTCAAAATTTAAGAAGCCACCTTTTTTTATACCATACCATATTAGTTATAACTTTGTTTCTACTTCATTCTTAAATAATGATGGCTACAAATTCAATATAATTATATACCCAAGAAAATTATAAATTTCAAAATATGCACTCTTATGTTGATTGATTTGGAAACCACAGATTATTATCTTTATATAAGATTTTATTATTTCATATTTCCTGTATTATTATTTTTTCCTCTACAGTTTCCTCACATACCGATCTGCAAGACATCTTGATGGCAAGCACACAGTCTTTGGCAAGTTAGTAATAGTCTTGTTTTTGTTTGTGTTTTGTTTAATGGCACTCTAGAACAAACTACCAGACAACATCAGAAAAACATCACAGAACATTGCTAAATCAAACAGGTTTTTTTTGTAGATTTTATTTAAATAATTGAAAATAAACAAATGTACCACTGACTGGCATGATGCAGTTTTGTGCCAGTTTTGCATTTCAAACGTTTCATTTTCAACATACAGTTCTTGGTTTACATTGTTTCTGGGAACTGACAGCAGAAACCTATTTCTTTATGGTACTTGAAAGACAACATATCCTAATTATTATTTATTTTGAATATAATTATATATACTCAACCAAAAAAGAAATATGTATGTAATCAGTAGTCATTTATTGTCATGAACCTTTTTACCAAGGTTGGAAACCATATCTCATTTAAATAACTTTTCTCCAAGTTCTGTTAGACGCATGGTAGTACATGTATATATACTGCAAGAAAACTGCCAGATTATAGTGCTATACTCAAACAAAAAAGAAAGTATGCATGTAATCAATAATCATTTATTTCATAAACCAGATGAAATTCATGGCAGAAATTCTGCAATTGGATAACCACACTATTTAGGAGGAGCTATGTGTGTGTGTGTGTGTGTGTGTGTGTGTGCGTGCGTGCGTGCGTGCGTGCGTGCGTGTGTGTGTGTGCAGTAAATATCACAAGTTGTGCACATGTTTGATGCCAATAGACCATTACTGTGATATGAAACAAAAAATATTTCAACATGCATACTTTCTTTTTTGTTGAGTATAGTAGTCGACAAATATTTTTTTCAATGTTTACAGTCCTATTTATTTATTTATTGACATATACTGTTGACAAATGTTGGCATTTGAACACTTATCAGTGTCTCACCTGTTCACTCCTATTTGCCCTGCATACTGAAAATAGTTCCAGGTATAAACTCATTTTATAGTGATGGTAGAATAGAGATAAACATACTATGATTTCATTTTTGAGGTACTTTGTCATGGATTTCAAACAGCTAAATGTTAATTTGGTTGTTTCAAATCCATGATAATGTACCTCAAAATGAAATCGGAGTATGTTTATTTTATAACTAAATTTGTGAATGTAAAATAAATGTGACGGGCCAGAATGAAATGAGTCACATAGCATCATCTTGGCATTTTGAAATGTTTATATCACCAGAAAGTTGGATATAATGTTCGAAACTGTATAAAAATATCTAATTTGGTTATGGAGTTAAGGTTATTTGAATTAGGGTACCCTTTATCGACTGGATAAACATCAGGGTGCAAGTTGGCAATGTTCAGCATGGTAAAACACAAGGGTTGTGTGTTTCAAATGTATAATTAACACACTTCTAGATTCACTTTTATAAAAAATATCACAGCTACATGTAGAAAAACAGATGTAGTTAGCTCATCAACAACAATCTCAAAATCAACAATTTTGCTCTCTCCCATCTCTTTTGATACTAGCTGAGATTGATCTCAGGTGACATCCGACCCATTTTGTGCGGGTCAAATATAATTGTTTAAAATTATTATTATTTGTTGTTATTTAGAGTTGTCGGCGGACTAGAAACGCTTGGCAAAATGGAGAAGATTGAGGTGGATAAAAATGATCGACCTAAAGAGGAAATAAGAATTGAGGAGTGTACCGTGTTCGTCAACCCATTTGATGAAGCTGATGAACAGGTAGTCATTTTATAGAAATGTTGAAAAATACCTTTTATATGAAAAAGAAGACCTTTTCACTCAAAAATGGGATATTTTACAATTATAATTAATATAATTAATATTTTTTAAGTTGATTCTATCATAATTAATTAAAGTTGAAAAGGGAACCCATTTTTCTGATAATTGTTTAAGTGTGTGATTTTATATTATTAATTTAGTACTCTTGAGACTGCACTCTCATTCTTATCACTTCTGCTCTTTATTTCTATTCTATTCCAATCCTTACTTCACTCTCCAATATATATTTGTACATAATATTATATGTATATCTTTGTGTAAGGGTGTGTGTATTCTTTCATATCTTTTTTCTTTCTCTCCTTCTTTCTCTTTATTACCCTTTATTACCTAAAATAAATATATGGTTTGATATTATTATTATTACTCTTATATATATATATATATATATATACATATTATTCATGTTTATAATAAAAAATTATGATTTATTTTTAATTGTGTATAATATTATAATTTTGTAAGTCAGTGAACCAAGGGCCCATCCTTAGCACTGTCAAATGTTTCTGGGGTAATAAAAAAAAAAAATGGTAGTCGATTTATATTTTTAAAATTAAATTTGTTATGTAGGATGCCCAGAAATTTAACATCTTAAAACAAAAACTCTGAAACAACCACATCCTTTAAAATTCCAGTCATGGTTTTTAACATTTTTATTGGATGTTTGCCATTTTAAATTCCAAAATTATTACAGTAAAAAGATCAGTGGTTTAGAGCTGATCAAATCTGGTATTCCTGAATTTGAATTATTTCAATAAATAAAACCTACAAAACATTTTGTGAATAATGAAAACATTTTTTGAGTAAAGAAGTCAAAAGTTTAAAATAAAAACAGAATAGATCATCTGAAGTTTTTATTTTATTATTATTTTATTTTATTATTATTATTACTATTATTATTATTATATTATTATTATTATTTTAAATAAGAATGACAAGTTTGACTTTGGGTCAAATGGTTCTATGCATATTGTAAACATTCTGCATAATATTATTTCTCAAAATCCAAAATGGCTGTTATCACAAATTGTAAAATAAAAGATTAAAACTTAAGGCTGTTTTTCCTCTCGGTATATTTAACTAACAGTTATTTGCAGCATTCCTAGGAACAACTTAAATAACTTTTCAGATTTATTTTTGTTTATTCACAGCTGCAACAAGAGCGAGATGACGAGGTGGAGCGAGTGAAGACAGCCAAGGAAGCAGAGTTGAAGAAGAAAATGAGGAAGAAGATGGACGAGGAGGGACAGAAAGTTTTCAAAACTGGAGTCGGGAAATACATTAACGTCTCTAGCCTGTATGTCCATGTTAATAATATTTTAGAGATGTGTATAAAGTTTGTTTGATTTAACGTAGCCTCTAAAGCACATTGATTTTTATCATCGGCTATTGGACATCAATCATATGGTTAATCTGACATATTTATTTAGAGGAAACCTACTGCTGCCACATAGGCTACTCTTTGCGATAAGCAGCAAGGGGTCTTTTATATGCACCGTCCCAGACAGGACATCACATATCACTGCCTTTGATGAACCAGTTGTGGACCACTGGTTGGAACGGAAAATAGCCCAAACTGCAAATGGGTCGACTGAGAAATATCGATCCAATGACCGACCGGTTCACAGGTGGATATGCTACTATTTGAGCTACATCCCACTCCCAGAGATGTATCTGACCACACTTTTTATTTTAAAATTACGGATTTATGATGTATATTTTGACATTTGATCAGACGTGTGTGGGATGGTACATATAAAAGACCTCTTGCTGCTTATCAGAAAGAGTAGCCTATGTGGCGGCAGCAGGTTTCCTCTAAATACATATGTCAGAATGACCACATGATTGACGTCAAATAACTGATGATAAAATATAAATCAATGTGTTCTAGAGGTGTCGTTAAATTAAAAAAACTTTACTTTTTACTAAATACAATGAGTCACAGAATAGCCACTGAATAAACAATCTGCTGGACTGTCATTGAACAAACACTCCTTTCCTTATTAAGAAAAAAGCTAAGCTCAAGAATGATTTAATGGAAGTTGAAGCATGCAGTTGTTTTGGATGGTGTTGGCTTACGTTACTATATTTAAACTGAGTAAAATGATAATGCTAACTCAATTTTTAAAATGTGAAGTTCAGACATTATGTTCAACCTATTTCAATCATTCATTTGTGAAAACTTTAAATATTATTTTTAGAGGTAGAAATTAAGAAATTATTTTCACTCGCCTTGGGGACTAGTAGCCTTAAAATGTTACTCGTCCCCACGAAAAATCACTTGTCCCCCCCATTTTAATTTTAAGATTGGAAAAATATCTACAGGCCCGGGAGACTAGTGTCAGTAAGAATTTACTCACCATCAGCAATTTTTACTCACCTCAGGCGAGGAGGCGAGCATTAGTTTCTATCACTGGTTTTAATAAACATTTGGAGCTATAATATTAAGAAATAGGAAAAAAAAAAGTTGAAGTAACCACAGTGTGAGTGACCCCCCAATAGCCGATGTCTATTTTTGTGCTTGTATCAGTAAATAAATAAGGTATACGGTTACATTTATAGATAAATTTACATAGTCACTTTTAATGTTTTACAGAAAACGACAAATTGATGATAATACACCAAAGTCCTCAGAGAGCGCTAAAAAGAAAACAAAAACATCATATCAATTTGGTGACTTCAGTTCCTGGTGACGACCAACAACAGATGATTTGATGCCAACTAACAAAGCATGTATCTCAAGCTGACATCTCCAACAATGCTACATTCCTAACAGAGATCTACACTGCATTCAACAAACTTTGTACACACAATACTCATAACACCTGGGTTCGAAATTCAGGTTTGGAGAGATATGGCAATTATTGTCTTCAATAGAATTCAGATCAGGAGGCATGAGATACACAGGAACAGATGCATTTGTTTTGGAGTTGATGAAACGATGCCATATAACACCAGGGTTTGAAATTCAGAGTTTGAGAAGTATGGTAATTACTATCGTTGATGACTCTGGGATCAGGAAAAGACAGCAAATGGTCAGCAGCAAATGTAAAATTCTTTATGAAGTGGTACTGTGATAGCAAGCATTGTGGTAATGTAAGGGGCATAACAGTTACTGCCATTAATGATCAGACAATTGTGAAGAGATACCAGACACAGGAGCTAATGTAAAGTTCTTCATGGGCCATGATGGCAAATATGATGCAGTCATGAAATCTGACCCCAGCACAACTATCTCAAGGCAAACATGCTGAATGGTGTGATACACTGTTATAAAGGGTGGAGTCAGACCAGTACTTAACACAATGTTTTTGTTTTATTTAACGACACCGCTAGAGCACATTGATTTATTTATCATCGGCTATTGGATGTCAAACATTTGGTAATTTAAACACAGTCAGTATGAGGCAGCCTATTTAGGTTTTGAACCACTGTCTTCAGCTTGAGAGTCCAATGTCCTATCACCAGACAAATGAAATTCACTAAGATACAGTGCTTCATAAGGATAGGTGTACAGTGTGAATATTGCACTCATTCATTCAATAATCGGGGGGTTGAAATTGCCCAGTGGTTTTAGCCAGGAAAAGTCATCTCTGGCCAGAAGACATTTCCATTTGCAAGACATAAGACTTGGAAAAAAAAAATAGTTTTTGGTATTTTTATTTAATAAATACAATAGTCAGTATTTAAAAGTAAAATATGTTCAATCAAAAAATAAAGTATGCATGTAATCAGTAGTCATTTATTTCCTAAACCAGACAATATTCATGCTATAAATTATTGAATTAGATAACCACACCATTTAGGAGGAAGTGTGTGTGTGCAGTAATATCACACAATATGCATGTGTTTGCTGCCATTGGACCATTACGGTGACCACCCTTTGAAACAAAAATATTTCAACATGCTTACTTTCTTTTTTGGTTGAATATGATATCAATTATTGTACAGCTGGTCAGTGAAATGCCAAACATAATGTTAACCGTGCTATGTGGTATTTAATATACCAAATTTAAGGGTCACATATATATTTTTAATGACTTTTTTGTTTTTTTTTAGATGGTATTTCGTAACTTTCTTGTATATAGACTAAGTCCCTTGGGTGTAAATAATAAGCACATCTATGTAAAGAACCCCCAAAATTGGGTTTCCTTTCCATAGAAAAATATCATTTCAGATGTAATTAAGACCACATTTTAATTATGCATCCAGTTTACTGATAGGTGATGTTTCAGTGTAACCTTGATGCATAAATTCAACATGCGTATTCCCTACTCTACCTGCAATAAATACATGTAGCATTTGTGTACTATTCTGGAATGTTTTGAAGAAAGCATATAGCTATCATAGATCGATTTGTTATCAACCACAGGTAAAGAAAAGTTGTAATAGTGTCCGTTTTTCTTTTTTCAATCTAACCAGCAGTCTGTCGATGATAAAACCTCCAAATATAAACAAAATGTCTCATATCCCATGAAAACTACCAGCTATAACTTTCTGTAGAATCAACACAACCATAATTGTTGTAATTGTAACCAGCATACCAAAAATTGTCAACAAACCCATTCTGCGAATGATTCCAGATATTTTACACCAGAAAGCTGCTACTGACCTAGATCTCTGCTCTAACTCTTTATGTAGAACCAGCACAACTGTAATGGTTGTAGTCACAAATATCACGAGCAGAGGCACCCTGTAAATGATCCAGCCAGTAATAAATGGGATATTTCTCAAATGGAGATTGGTAATAATTTCATATTGTTATATTGGTGTGGAGGGGAGCAATTTTACACTTAGAGAGCCACCTGCACCAAAAGCATTAATAGGAATGCAAGACGGGAAAATATAAAAGGTGGTTTGGGGAAAAAGATATGATTAGCAGGAAGGCTTGCCCCACTTTCTCTTTAGCCACGTCAGTGTTCCTACTGAAAAACCAACCCAGCCGTAATGCCAAATATCACCAACATGAGACTGCTACTGATTTAGGTCCAAGCTAATTCTATACAGAACCAACACAACTAATGACAAATATCACCAACATGGGACTGCTACCGATTTAGGTCCAAGCTAATTCTATACAGAACCAACACAACTAATGAAAAATATCACCAACATGAGACTGCTACTGATTTAGGTCCAAGCTAATTCTATACAGAACCAACACAACTAATGACAAA
>JAULBS010017649.1:0-10862 GCA_032355785.1 Symmetromphalus regularis
TCCTCTAAAATACATATGTCAGAATGACCATATGATTGACGTCCAATAACCGATGATAAAATATAAATCAATGTGTTATAGAGGCGTCATTAAATGAAACAAACTTTACTTTTTTTTTAATTCTTTGAATTCAACTCCAAACCTAATGTGTTCAAAATACAGTATTGCACAGTATTGTTATTATGTAAAATGATTTTATTGTTTTCATTACATTGGAGTGAAGATCAAATATTTTATGTTTGTAAATCCAGTTAAAAATTTAGTTAGTGAGCATACCGCCTATTAAGATAAAACGGCAAAAATAGCCACATTTCAGATGTTTGGATGAACATGTTTCACATTTGATTATTACCATATGTTTGACTTCCAATAGTTGATGATGATTAATAAATCAATAACAAATAAAAAAAGAAGCTACAATTGTTCATTAGAATGATAGCATGACGATCAAGGAGCATCTAATCTAGTGGTGTATATCCTGGTATATTTTTACACGAAATTCTTGGATCACCCAATATTTTTTTATTAAAAAAAAATGCAATCTGTTCTGGAAGAAAAAAACTTCCTCACCAACTACTTTTTTGTTTTACTTGATATAATCTGCTCTGTGATGGAAAAAAACTATCAAGTCATTTTTAACTTTGAGTGATGAAAAAATAAAAACTAGTTAATCTTGGAATTGGGATACTATCAATATCTGTAACTAAAATCGGGTGTATTTTGGTTGTAAAACATTAACAAAAAGTATTGGAATAACTTGGTGGGTCCAAAAATGGGCAAAATTAAATTCTCACCTAAATTTGACTTGCTAGCTTTTGCTGTAACAGTATATCTTCGCTGTAACAGTATATCTTTGCTGCTTCAGAACCAAAAGGTGTAAATTAAGGTAACAGGTAATGGAGAAAAGGGCCAAAAACTGTTTCTCACCTGATGCAAGTTTTATGTGGAATATCTTTTAAATTCAAGGTAAATGTGGGATAGCTTCAGAAACCTACTTACACCCTTTTATTTGTGCACCAGATGCAGCTCACTTTGGGGCATTCAGTGAAACCAGTAAGTACCAAACCCAGACGATTTTGGTTCTGAAGTAGAATATTGTATTAATTGACAAAGTGTAGATAGTATTGACCTGTGACCTGTCCGATGGCAGCTTATTAACCCAGTGAACTCTGACATTACCATATATGGAATCTTTGTAACATTTGTTAATAAAAGATTTAAAAAGCATGTCATTTTATTTTTTTTGGTGATCTATTCCCATTTTATCTAGAATCCGATGCATGGATGGATACAGTAACAGTGACCATAATACGACTGCCTGTAATTTTTTGGCCAAATTGAGTTTTGTACATTATCTCCCTTCCATTAACATTAGTGCCTAAGTCATAACCTCATTTTTTAAACCAATTAATGTACTGTTTTAATACTGCCTATCAGAACTGAGCGATTTAGACACTTTTATCCAAAATGGCAGCCATGAAATTTGTTTTAAAACAGAAAAAAATGACTTTGGCAGTTATCATATCATTAGTCTCATAACATAATTGCCAAACAAATTTTTTAAGCTTTTGAGAACATTTGAAAAAATAATTTCTTTATCAAACATGAAATAATTTTTAATGGTATTCTAATGAATGGTATCTGAACACATATGTAAACAAATTTGCAGAAACAATTTAATGTAACAATGATTGCATAACATATATTTAAATGACTTAGGCAAATCTTGCAGAGAATGGGTCAAACAGATGAGTTAGGCCAATAATAAAAATCTGTTCCTGAAAGTGGGGGGACGGAACATACCCCTTGTCCAAAAAGTGGGGGGGGGGAGACGGACCATCCTGCTGTATCCCCATCACCCCTTCAAGGTTTGACGCCATTATAGACCACTTGTGTACTTCGGTGCGACTATATTTGCACTAAGACAACATGGTTAAGTGTTTCATTGATACAATAAAGAGAAATACTGTTAAAGATTATTATTTAGGTATTTTAATTTCAGTTTTTGGAAGCAAAAAGTGGGGGGATAGAGGTGCACCCCTCCCGTCCAAAAAGTGGGGGGATGTGCCCCCCCCCCTCCAGGATTTACGCCCATGAGTTAGGCAGATATTATGGGCTGTAATGAGCATTCTTATTGACTGTATGACATAGGCAATAATGCAGGGTGAAGCTGTAGTAATCGGAGCCTCAATTATGTAGATATCTCATTTTGGGCAAAATATGTATTAGGCATAAAGTTAGACACTTGTGCCATGAGGTTAACAACATGATGATCTCCGTCAAAGGCCTGCTTTCCATTAAGACAATTTAGCACCCTGAAATGTGCATTTCCATATTTGCTTTTTCGCAAGATGATTCCTATATACAATTTGACATCATCGCACTAATTACATAGCAAAAACAATCATGTCTTCCATTACGGAATTTAGCCTGCTGTTCTATTTATACAGAAACACATGACGAATTCGTATGATGTAGTACCAATGAATGGTGATGCAATAGTGCTGATGTCATATGTACTGACTGTATTTTACAACTTTGTCACGTTGGAAATTAATTCTGAATAACACCATGAATACTTCAGAATGTCTCTCGAGAAGCTGGAATATGTCCTGAGTTTTGTGGGACAATTTATCCAAAAGAAATATGTATATGTGCAGAAAAATGTGCTCTGAAAAAAAATCGCTCGTCGATACTTTTTTTTTCAGCGTACTGAATGCCTGCATGTAGATTCGTGTATATGGAAATGGTACTATCTATATGCACTATGTCTATAAACTCGTGTTTAAAAAACAAACAAATAAACAACATTAGGAAAAACAAATATATTTCTAAATTATTACATCAAAACAATGTCAAATGGCCAACATGTTTTATATATTATTGTATAATTTAAAATTCTATATTACAAATATCACAGTTTTATCAAATTCCCATAAAATATATTAAAAAAGTAAATGTAACCTTGAAAATATGTACGACCGAAAATGCTCAAGAAATTGATATATAAGCTGAGAATTTTCTTTAAAAGTTATGGTTTTCCAGTTTTGTTTTGTTATTTTTCTTTTATCCATCTAGCACAAATCCAATTGCCAATGGTAACAACAAACGTTATTATACTGACAAATGAACATGTTGCTAATGTAATCATTTCATGTAGTTTAAAAAAGGACATTATATATTGTTGCTGTTCTTACATAACCATGTATGTGACTAACAAAATTAAGGAGATGAAAAAAACTTCTTTTCTTTGTTATGTTTGTGAATTGCACCTGGAAATCATGGCATCTTTCCACCATGTGTTACCAATGTAAAACAGTCTGAAACATACGTGGATTTGAAAATAAACAGTCAAATGAATGACCACAAAAACGCAATTTATATCAACTGGTCACATACGTGGTTTTGCAAGGATAGCGACGATATATATATACAAATGTATATACACACAGATTTATATATATATATATATATATACACAGCCTAAACATTAAATGTTATATATATGTATACATTGTTGCACAAACTGAGGTACAGTACACATTTTAGTATCTTTATTGCACTTTCATTTTCGAAATCTATTTCTTTGAAAGAAATATGTGACGGTAAATTTTTCTATGAAAACAAAAGTATGAATATATAAAACTAAGCAGTTAAGAAACAATTACAGAAATTTACAACCTGATTTTGACAACATTAATAATTAGATGGTTCCATTTTGTGCATAAAAGAACTAATTTTGGGTTCGCAATCTGGAACAGATGGGAAGGTATTCCATTGTATTTCATCTTTCCAATGACGACACATATTACCAACTTGAAAATTTTATTTAAATCATATAAGACTATCAAAATACATATTATTGTGAAAAAAATAGCATCTCTTGTATCCTAAATAATCTAACAAATGTTTTAGTTATTTTTGTTCTTGCATACTAAATCAGTATACATTTATTTAACACCCCCGCACCCCACCCCTCCCAGCACAAAAGTAAACATTGACTATTGGGGGTTAAAAAATCGGTATACAAGTTTGCATCTATAATACATTATAAAAAATTAAAAATTACGAATATTTGTGTTGAATACAATAAATTTAAATTATTTACAAAATTTCTTGTTAATATAAATAAACCTTTCTGGGATTTTGTCTTCTACATAAATTACAGACATGGATGCAGGATTTCTGAAAGGAGTGGTCCAAATGGTTAATTTTCACGTCCTTCCACTTGGAAAATGTAAAATAAATATTTTTAAATAAGAGAAAAAAAAGGGGGACATTTGACCTCCCACCAGATCCACTACTGAATTATAATACTGATTTTATATCTATTTCTAGAATGCACTGGTGTAATTACATTTCTGTGGATTGTCATTATTTGAATCTATTAAATATTAATGTAATTTGCCAATACTTTACATTAGTAGGCCATGATTTGGTATAAAACTCAAACATGACATGTATACTGTGTCACATAAATATTCATAGGTGATAATAAAATTTTACAAAAATAAATTTCATATAACATCCCAAATAATTGATAAATATATAAATATACAAATGGTTGGTAATTCAAATCATTTATTGAATGTAAAAATGATAAATGAATTTTCTAGTTAAAATAAAATATAAGGTGCATAAACTATTGAGTTTATTTGTGATAAATTATTTACACAATGGATTTAAATAAAATGTGTAAATATACAAATGGTTGGTAATGCGAGTCATTAAGTGAATATAAAAATGATAAACAAATAAATAAGTGAAATATAAGGTGCATAAACTGCTGATAAATTATTTACAAAATGGATTTTTATTGAATTATCTTGATCATATCTTAGTAAATATTCAGTCATGTTATAGTTCGTTAAGTAGATTTGTAGTACTGAATTCAATACTTACGGTCAGTTCACACATTATTCTCATATCAGTTTTGAAAATTGTGACCTGTTCTCATGAAATGAGTCTTAAATTTAATTTTAGCACTTTAGATATTTACATTTCTGAAATCGGTAGATTCTGCTCTTTACTTTGATACTTAAATGATGTCTCAACTTTAAAAAATGTGGGTGTTATGAGCTTTTGTAAACTGAATGTGGGGTGGCAGCCATTTTGAGAAAAATCAAGTTTGAAGTTTTCATTGTTTTCATTGTTCATTGAGTTTGGGCAGGGTGATTAAAATGCATTCTGAACATATTTATTCGTTTTGGAGGAAATCAGTACAAACTCACCAAAGTTAAATATTTCAATTTTGCCAAAGACTGACAAACCCCAGATATATCCCCGCCAGGTATTCTTGTCTGTAACTGCAGCTGCCATTTAAGACTCACTGAGAACAGGACACGATTGTTTTTTCAGTTCACTTGACATTTGACTACGTTTATTTTGTTATGAACATATTTCACACAACTTAAACATATACTGTATAAAACAGTTCCCTTTTCAAGATAGAGAAAACGTAATTGAAAATAAAGCAATGAAAAAAGGTAAAATATTTGTAAAACCTAAAATTTTCAGAATTATAATTGCATGGAAAAGATGTTTTGGTATTCGCTTTTCAATTTATGATCATTTATGCACCATACTAGTTATGAAAAATATACAATGTGAAAAATGTGATGAGTGATTTATTTTTGTGATAGTGTTGAAATGACTAGGATATTCTCTAATTTCAGAAGAGTTGTGAGTATGAGAAGGGAATGATCATTCATACATTGATAATAAATAGTGCTCTCTATAAAACAAGGTGGAATTACATCAAAATACAAAACAGTTCACTTATTAACTGCACGAATGGTTCTTTTTACAAAACGGTTGGATTTACAACGAACAAAAACAAGACATTTGTTGGTTTAGTAATATATATAGTGTTGATTGTAAAAAGTTAAAATTACCACAAAACAATTCCTTTAATTATTAATATAAAAAGTGCTTTTTGTGAAATAATTATATTTACACATCTTCCAAATAACACAAAAATCATTCCATTGTGTCATAACTGCATATAAACGAATTCTTTGCAAATACCTTATAAAAATTCTGTATGACAAAATTCTTTACAAAACTGTACAATTAAACTGCATATACAAATTCTGTACAGTACATTAATTTATAAAGCTTATTACCAATAAGAACACTATTTGAAATATAAAAAGGCACAAAAAATGTAAGATATAATTTTATATAAAATATTTTTAATAGAAAAAGCAAATGTGGTTTAGTACTTTTTCTCCCAAAATAAAATTTTACAAAAATTTCCAAATAGGCCATAAAAGCTTTTCAACTTGTACCAGGCTAGAAAAAATTGCGCTTTTCACCGAGATATCTGCCATAATTTGTTTTTAATGTTTTAATAGTTTGCTCTTGATTAATTTAATCCCCTGATTACTACTTTAACAAATAATTCATACAGGGTACAGAGTAATGATAACACTCCAAAAATACACTTAATTAAAATATAACTTTGAAAATGTAAAAACAAAAACAAAACAAAAAGAAAAAAAATATTGAAAAAATATTCAAATAAGTTTAAAAAACAACCAGTGTAAACAAAATAACAAAAATTAAAATATTTACAAATTAATAAAAAAAATAAAAAAAAATTAAAACTTGTTTGAAACTTTTAACAACTAATATGAAATATAAATAATATAAAAACACATAACATAAAAACAAACAAAAATTAGAAAATTTAAAACCTTTTGGAAACTACCATCGCCAGATTTTACAAAGTAGTGGTACTAAAACATTTTCAAAACCATCTCAAAAACAACTGAACAGAAATGGAGACAGTACAACTTAATTTGGATTATTCTATTTTAATTAAGGTATATTAGCACCACTGTATACTAAAATTATATGTATAGCCTTTTTAAAATCTTAGTTGAAGACATAGTCTCAATGTTTTTCATTCCGTGCAGCCGTCCAACACATGGGCAGAAAATAGCATTTCATCAAGTTAGATCACACATAGCATTCTTCTATTTCTTCTTTTTCTGAAATTAAAATTTAAATAATGTTTTGCATATTCAAACAGTAAAATTAAACATACGTATGGCACTTTAATTTGTAAATTTTAAATGTTTTGCATATTCAAACAGTAAAATTAAACATACATACGGCACTTTAATTTGTAAAATTTAAATGTTTTGCATATTAAAACAATAAAATTAAACATACATATGACACTTTAATTTGTAAAATTTAAATGTTTTGCATATTCAAACAGTCAAATTAAACATACATATGGCACTTTAATTTGTAAAATTTAAATGTTTTGCATATTCAAACAGTCAAATTAAACATACATACATGTATGGCACTTTAATTTGTAAAATTTAAATAATATTTTAAATATACTTATAGTAAAATTAAAACATACGTATGGCACTTTAATCTGTAAAATTTAAATAATGTTTTGGATATTCATATAGTAAAATTAATTAAAACATACGTATGGCACTTAAATTTGTAAAATTTAAATAATGTTTTGGATATTCATATAGTTAAATTAAAAAATTAAAACATGAATGGCACTTTAATTGGTAAAATTTTAAATAATGGTTTGGATCTTCATATAGAAAAATTAATTAAAACATACGTATGGCACTTTAATTTGTAAAATTTAAATAATGTTTTGGATATTCATATAGTTAAATTTAAACATACATATGGCACTTTAATTTGTTAAAGAGCATTACATTCTAAAGATCCATGTTTTCAAAGCTGGGGATGCACAATAAGGATTATTTTAAAAACCTTTTTCTCCTATAACTTTTTTGTCATTTCCCCAAAATCAGTTATAAAACATTAAAATAATTTATTACCCCAGAGTGCACTCATAACTGGGAATTATTTTTCATAATTTCTCAGTGAGAATTATTATACATTGGTTTAACAAGGCATTTCATTGGATCGCTCTGGCTGTTATGACCAATAAGCTTACCTATACTACATGTATGTACGATGTCGTTATCATTTTATAAAAGTGCAAATGACATCACTAAAATAAGAAAAAGTTCAACGTAACACCATCCATAACATTATAGGATAGCATTTCTCTAAACTATTACACAATTAGAAAGTTTAAAGAATAGAACGAATAAAATTGTCTGGGGTAATAAATAGAATATTAAACTCGTTACCATACAATTATTTTACACTGGACATAAATTTTATAATAAATGGAAACTTGTTTAGTACCCAGTATGTCTATGCCAGTACAGGTAGATAAAATAGTGACTGGAGTTCTAACCTTTTTTCCCTTTTTCTTTCCTTTCTTGCTAAGACCGGAGCCCAGTTTCACAATAGCATTAAATGTGTCTGCATTCATCCTGTGTGTTGTTCTGATTTTAACACTAGGTAATTTTTCTAAAATGTTAAACAACCACAAATCTCAGACGTTTATTAACCACAAGAACATATATATTGAACAGCAAAAGAAACGCAAATTTAATTTGCAATGTTTGATTGAATAAAAGTTAACCATATTTTAACGTTGGCTGTTTTACTTACTAGAAGCATGTGCAGAGAAGTGTAAAGTGTTCGCAGCATGACTTTATGGTTTTATGAATTTTTCGTCTAATTTGAGTAAAATTGATCTGAACAAACGTGTTTCTTTTGCTATTCAGTATACAATGAACATTTAACTGATATATTATCTTAAATCTGCACGATCACAGATACAAATGTGATATTTTAATATTTTTACATATACTTTTGATAATCAACAGCAAATTAATTGATTCCTACAAACATTTGCCTAATTACTGTAAACCACTTTTTTTTCACGGCCATAAATTTTTGCGATTTCTCCTAAATGAAATTTATATTCACGAATTCACTTACATAATCACAGCATCTCGCCTATTATCAATATTTTAAAAATAATTATTAATTATGCTCACGGACAAAAAATAAATAAATAATAATAACAGCTTTTTTTCTTTTGAAGGTGTGACATATATATTTAATGTTAGCCATTATTTTAAAACTTCTGAATATTTTTGTAGCTGCAAAAACATTTTGTACCAACTTATTTCGCCCCCTGAGGAGTTCCAACCTTGAAAATTTTAAATGTGATAAAAATAGATCGACTCAACATGGCATTCCCTATACCATAATTCAGTTAAAATGAAAACGAGATCTAGTATAACAAATGCAAGTAAATTTTATTCGTAATCAATATTTAGAGCACAAAGCCCCTTAAATTCTGTGAAACTATGCCTTTAAGATATATTAGAAAATACTAACTGAGAGTATACTCTATATTACATAACATATACATTATAAGGACCACAATTTCTGTTGGAAGGACCTCCCTATATAAATTAAATTTTTCTGCTTGTTAACTGATTTAACAAAACTGAACACATACTTTTCAGAGGTCTGCATAACCTCCTTTATATTTATTTTTCATCCACAGTTTTATTGAATTTGTTTTTTTGTCATAATTATATTTATTATATTACTTATTATATATATATTGTGTATATTTTATCTTATTGTAAATCAGCTCTATACACTGATCTGTTTTGTCCCTCAATAGCCGATATTTATGCTTGTGCTTTGGTGTAATTAAACCAACATTTATTCTATACACTATGAGTGCAACGATAACATGACCCCCCAATAGCCGATATTTATGTTTGTGCTTTGGTGTAATTAAACCAACATTTATTCTATACACTATGAGTGCAACGATAACATGACCCCCAATAGCTGATTTTTTTTTTTTGAGCTGGTGTGGTGGTGGGGTGTGTGTGTGTTAAACCAACAATCAATCAACATTTCTGGTGAAACTTATTCTTTTGTGTAACCCATCCTATCTGTACTTGATTACCTTCTTGTCTTAGAGTGAGACCATTCACTATTTCTTGACCTCCCAAGTCACCTATCAAGTTATCCTCAAGGTCAACTTCTTCCAAACACTCAGAATACCACAGAAGTCTGAAAGAAAAATTACAAAAAATATTCTGGAGGCATCTAAGGTAGAGTGTTCACCTATAATGCTTTAGTCATAGCATCATCCACAAGTGGTGGACTCAATCTTGGATTGGGTTTAACATATTCTGTGGAACCTGTCAAAATTGGATTCCTGTTAAAACTGGCCAAATTTCTTGGTCCCGAATGTTTTCCTATGTTTTTAATTTATAAAATGTTTTCCTATGTTTTTAATTTATAAAATGTTTTCCTATGTTTTTAATTTATAAAATGTTTTTAATTTATAAAATGTTTTTAATTTATAAAATGTTTTTAATTTATAAAATGTTTTCCTGTTTTTAATTTATAAAATATTTTCCTATGTTTTTAATTTATAAAATGTTTTTAATTTATAAAATGTTTTCCTATGTTTTTAATTTATAAAATGTTTTCCTATGTTTTTAATTTATAAAAACCCTGAACTGAATTCCAGATACCAGCCAAATTTTCTGCACCAAAACGTTATATTGTTAATAAATTAACCTGTGAAAACTGGACTGCTGAAAATGAAACTGAAATACAGCTAAATAAACATGTTAAAATGCCAATACAATACTGAGCCATTTAGAAGAGCTACACATTGTATTACCAGATAATGAGGTGAGGTAAAGTATTTTTTATACAGGTCCACATCCAATTTGGTTCGGACCCGTCTCCCCCGGGTCCAATGTCCTAAGACAAGCGCACCGGGCCCGGGGCAGAGGTTAGTGTTAGTAGGAGACTCGAAACCCGCTGTTTTTTTCTAGAAACAGCAAGGGATCTTTTATATGCACTATCCCACAGACAGAATAGCACATACCACAGCCTTGTTAAACCAGTTGTGGAACACTGGTCGGTGTAAGTGGTATACACCTACCCACTGAGCCTTGCGGAGCACTCAC
>JAULBS010017659.1:0-10862 GCA_032355785.1 Symmetromphalus regularis
AATCCCATGCCTCGACTGAGATTTGATCTCAGTACCTACCAGCCTAGAGTCCGATAGCTTAACCACTGCACCACGGAGGCCGATACATACAGCTGGATTATGGTTAAATATAAAGCCTCTTAATAATGGCCACAATACAGGCCTACAAATAGTGTTCTTTATCATCAGATGGCATTTACACGTAAAAAATAAAAGTATGTGAAAACAGTCTACAAAAGAAACATGCTGCCACAATACAGGCTACTTTTATAAGCATTTCTCAGAGACAAAAGAGTTGGATGCAGGAATTGTTAGACGAAGGGGTTATAGACATTTTAAAGATTCTTGATATAGGAGGAAGGGCATTCCAAAGTTGAATATGACCAAATTATGGTGGGCAAAAAACCCATTAAAACTGTTTGTCTTTGAGTTTATGTGTGTGTATGAATGTGTATGCATCTAGACACTCTGGGGCCCACTGGATCTGTTTACAGACTAGACGACACATACCACAGCTTTTTGTATACTAGTCATAGACAATTAGATCAAATGAACAATAGCTAAAAGGTATTATAACATAGTGATACTAGCCGCAGGTCTGACTATGTATAAATATATCTATTTTGGTATATGATATGTATGTATTAAATAATTGTTAAACTGGCTCTAGGTAAAACATTACCATACTAGTAGTCAATCCACAAGTTATTTTTGTTTCAAAATGGTTTTACACCAAAAAATACCCCAAAAGTATTAAACACAATTAAAATATGCATACCAAATTAAAACACAAGACATCCTAAGCTAATCACGGCATGCATGCAGTTAACACACTCACATAGCTATCAACACTGACCAAATAATCAAATCTATTCTTTACCTTGCTCATTTATCAGTGGGATTCCATTTTTCAGATAGGCTTCTGTCAGTGCTTCTAAATAATCAGTCTGTGAAAGAAAGAAACAAAAAGAAATGATAAAGTGCACTCAAACTGGCATATGGTTAAACACATACTCCCACTGACCGGTGACCTAATTAATTTCACACATACTCCCACTGACCCATGACCTAATTAATTTCACACATACTCCCACTGACCCGTGACCTAATTAATTTCCAAACAAAGAATTAATTTTAAATATAAATATTTGGTTTGTCAATAGAAATACTTCATTCAACTACTTACATAACCACCACATCTCGCTTATTATCAATGTTGTTAAAATAATAATGAATTATGGTCATGGATCAATAAATCAAGAAAAGATAACTGCTTTCTGTGCCCCCCACTTCCAGGAAGCGATTTTTGACCTTGCCACTGATAATAATAATAATCCCAACCTATTACTGAAATATCAACATTTGTATTACATATACCTAGAGTTAAAAGTGATTAATTTTTCACGGGGAAAATTCGATCATACAATTATTTTAATTGTATATTAGAAATGTACATTAATAATTGCATACATGATGTACCAACTCGTTCATACAAGACTATTTTAATAACATGCAACATTGGAGACAAAGTAAAATGTCAAAATATCACAAAGATTCTTCCATCTTGAAGCTCGGTAAATTCTGAAATGGGACAAATTTGTTCGGAATGTAAGCCGTTCTATCAGAAGATTCCGATGGCAGAAATGGTTTCACCGAAAAAAATATGAGAAGTACCTATCTTGAAATTTGAAAATTTTAAATGTGAAAATAATAGATCGACTCGACATGGAATTCCTCTGCCATGGTTCAGTTAAAACGTCTTGTGAGATATGAAAGTGAGATCTAGTATCCCAAATGCATGTAAGTTTTATTCGTAATCAGTATTTAGACAATTAGCTCCTTAAATTACGTGGGACTATGCCTTTAAGCTATTATGGTTGTAGGGATTGGTTAATTTGCTGTCGTTTATCACTAACTTGCATATAAATAGCAAAATATGTCACTTGTAATTATGATACTGCATCTTTAAATTCAAACTGGCTCAAATGGCAGTGCTCATAAAACGTAAAATCAAAAAGATTCAAGAACTTTTAATTACAGAAATCTGTTAATTTATATGTGGTTTATCACTAAAATATGTTAACTTATTGGACACCATATATACATGTAATTACTTCTGAAAGTTAAATGTTAGGTATTAGGGCCGAGTATTAAGTATATCTATCAGGTAATGAAAAATACATCAGTTCAGTAAGATTATGTTATAAATACAATGTTACTGATGTCCTGCCAAGATGTAGGTTTGTTCATGTAATGGCTTGTATATCGTTTTACAATGCATTAACAATAAGTATATATTTTGCTACATAAAATAAAGGAAATTGAAAAAAAAATACCTTGTTTTTGTTCTTTATACCAGTTTTTATAATTAGGTAATACAGTTTGAAGACATTGTTGCTATTCACATGTTCTGTCATGTCTATGGGACAGTGCACATAAAAGACCCCTTGCTGCTTATCAGGAAGAGTAGCCTATGTGGTGGCAGTGTTTTCCTCTAAAACATGTCAGAATGACCATATGATTGACATCCAATAGCCGATGATGAGATAAAAATTGATATGCTCTAGTGGTGTCGTTAAATAAAACAAACTTTACCTTTCATTAGTTATTCTGAGTATAAGTATTTGAAGTAAAGCCCTTCAAAATAAATAATAACCATTATTAATGTGATCACATTTATTTAAGAGAACACCTTGCAATCCATAACTATATAAATAAAATATTCAAATACCAGTACATTTTATAATTGAAATAATTATTATATTTTGGCACAAAAAAGCTAATTTATGTGTATATTATATAAATAGGATGATGAGCATATACTACATGTATATTGCAACTATATGTCGTGCATATAAAATATAGCAATATTGATCTATAAAATCTATTATGCAAGGTAATGTACTCACACTTCATTCAATTTGTCAATATTTATATGGAAATACATGAAAAATCCTGGAAAAAAAAGAGGAGGTTTTTCTAAACTTTAGGAATGGTAGATTGGATTTTAGAACTTGATATTTCCTTAATAATATTTTTTTTTTTTATGAAACATAAATCTAACAAAAATGTAAAACATTGAACTGTAAGATAAAATGTACTTTTAAGTCCTGTAAACTATGTAACTTTTCTGGGCAAAGTCCAGTGCACCTTTTTTTCTAGTTAAAGTTGTCTGATAACTTTTTTTTCTTTTTCTTGTCAGTTTTCTTTTTTTCTAGGCCTAAACTTGATCAGAATTGGTTTACAAATCATTATTATTAAATATTATATGAATTTAGACCATGAAAAGATATTAAGTTTTGGATAAAGGCATAAAATACAAAAAAGTACAAATGGTTTAAAAAAATATATGAAAGGAAGCACCAGTCTATTTGAAGAACAAGCACACGTTTGTATAATGGTCAGGTTAGTATTATTTAGAACTGAAAATATCTTTATCTCATTAAAACTTTGTTGATTTCCATATCCTAAAACACGGGTCTATTTCTATGTCAGTGGTCATTTTAATATTATTTAAAATAGAAAATGTCTTTATCTTATTCAACCAGACTTTGTTGGTTTCCATAGCCTTAACCAAAAATCTCCATGTTTATATTTGCTACTGTTAACAAAAATAGTTTCTTCAACAGTTTTGTCTTTAATTCTGTAATTTGGGAGAACCTCATTCCGGTGTCGTCACAAGTGCAAAAACAGACTTGACTAAACTCTTCTATAGCTGGATACGAATTTCAATGTGAAATGATTGATATGAAGGGACTGGTTGAATAAGACTAGAAACAAACTTGTTCAGGTTATTTCAAATCTGTTTACAGGGCTGTACTCCAGAAAATAGCACACACATATTCCTCAGACTAGTCACAAATTTGTTTATAAAAACTAGTGTTCCCCTTTCCCAACCAGGATTTTGATCAGCGTATTGGCCTGATTCAGCACATATTAAATATGGATGAGAAGTGCTGATTCATCTCTTTATGGTGGATTATACATCAAATAAAGAAACAACTATTTATAATTTGAATGTCTTCAAAGCTTTTATTAATCCAAATCAGCTTATGACATACAGTACATCCCCATGTTTTAACAACATCTTGGCAAAGACCGAAAATAATTTGTTTTACACATAATTGGATTTCGTCTTTTAAAAAAGTGCACACTGTATAACTATATACAACGATACACACACAATAACACTGCATGCACATCAACATTACAATGCTCCTCAGAGCTACATTCACAGACTTTCCTGCTTATTGTTTGGTAGCAAAAAGAATGAAGTGCATATAAAAATGGCTAAATTAATGCAATGAATTTTATGTCATAATCATGGTGTTGTAGACCCAAAAGCAGTTATTCCAATTACAGTTTTTATAATACCTAAATAAATAGTTACTGCTTTAAATATATTAAAGTACATACATATGACAATTTTGGCTTCAGATGTCATTAACGTCATTTTTGAGATTACTCTGACAAAGTGCCAAGTCTGCATGCAGACCTCTCAAGTCTCACGGTTCTCAACAAAATCTCAGTCTCACAGTAAGCTGCAAAAATCTCAAGTTTTTTTCTCTAAAAAATGTCACGGTTTTTCACTAGCAATAAAAATCTGTTGTAGTAAAGACAATAATATTTCTGTTCTTCGCTCAGTTGAGTTCTGATCCAATCCGGCCAGAAATAACAAACAAAGTGAGCATAAATTGTCATAAACTGTCATCAACTGCATGTGTCAAATTGCTTTAAAGTTGTAACAAAGAACATTACATTTTGTGATATAAATTTTGGGCTGTACTTTTATTGCTTTCTACCCAAAAGAACAACCACTTTATTTTGCTTAGCACTTGATTATGTATGAATAGGTCAATCTCCAGGTTTTTGGGCTTCAGTGTCCAGAGCACAATTCATAAAAGCTTGCTAACTTAATTGGCTACTAGATGATAGCAAGCTTCTAAATGTCTAGTTTACAGCTACTGAGAATGCAACTAAAATGCAATTCATGAAAGCTTGTTAATGTTGTTGCTACTTAGTTGACAACTAAGAATGTTGGCACACATCCAATGCACAACACCTGAATTTCTTGACAGACATGTCAACTGCTCTACTGACTCATCAATTTCAAGCTGGTGGGGGGTTGGGTGGGGGACAATGGGGCATTTGACCCTTCCCCGACCATAATCTGTGGCAACCTTTTTGGCGATTTGGATTTGGATGTTGTACCTTTATTGAGTACGTTTTAGGCGTGCTTCAAATGACTGATGGTACCCCTATTCAGTGTTGCTCCCACCCCCCAATATTTAAACGGCTGAACAGGTGCTGATGTAATGTGAATTTTGTTTTCACAGTATCTGAAAATCACATTTAATGCAATTACAATGGATAATGTGATTAATGTCTTCTTTTTTCAACAAAAAAAAGAGCTGAAAACCCAGTTACTCACAAAACGAAAATTTATTCACTGTGGAAAAGCATGAAATATTTTAAAGACATTATCAACACACCACAAATAAGACTGCAATACAAATAAAAAGAAAAAGGAGGTTTAGAAGCTTGCTACCATTAAAAGGGTTTTATGACTTAACACTTAGCCACAAACTAGAGTTAGAAGTCAGTTTAGCAACTAACTAGGCTTAGTACGGTTTTATGAATTTGGCTCCAGGTTTCCAGTGCCTTGAGTTTGAGAGGTCTGCTGCATGTTAAATGAACCGTACAAATTTTATAAACAAATGTGTAGCGATAATTTAAAAACAGATCAACTTGAAATAATAGGCAGAACAATTTCACAATATTAAAAAAGGTAGGCCTATTAGCTCATTATTTAATTTGATGCAATATTTATAGATATTACAAAATTCTGTAATTACAATATTTATAGATATTACAAAATTCTGTAATTACAATATTTATAGCAATATTACAATATTCTGTAATTACAATATTTATAGCAATATTAGAAAATACTGCAATTACAATATTTATAGCAATATTGTAAAATACTGTAATTACAATATTTATAAAGATAATATAAAATACTGTAATGACAATATTCATAGCAATATTACAAAATATTGTAATTACAATATTTATAGATAATACAAAATATTGTAATTACAATATTTACAAAGGTATTACAAAATACTGCAATTATTACAATATGAATATATTACAATATACTGTAATTACAATATTTACAAAGATATTACAAAATACTGTAATTACAATATTATGAAGATATTACAAAATACTGTAATTACAATGCTTATAATTACAGTATTTTGTAATATCTTCATAATATTGTAATTACAGTATTTTGTAATATCTTCATAATATTGCAATTACAATATTTATAGCAATATTGTAAAATACTGTAATTACAATATTTATGAAGATAATACAAAATACTGTAATTACAATATTTATAGCAATATTACAAAATATTGTAATTACAATATTTATAGCTAATACAGTATTTTTACTGTAATTACAATATTTACAAAAATATTACAAAATACTGTAATTACAATAAGAGTGATTTTGTACATTTTACATCATAATTATGATATAGATTTGTTGCTCTGTACATGCACTAACCTATTACAGAAATTATACAATTATCAACATGCTAAATTCATAGAATATATCTTTGGTATGGTTGATTAAAATCTCAATGCTACATGTATATTATATCATTGATATTTTTGTAATTAGAATTTTTTTTCCAGCTAGCAATTATAAATATAATGAAACTCAGTCACATTTATTAAGCAGCCACATGTTTTCTTCAAGATGAACAGAATACTGAATGACAGCCCCCCCCCTCCCTAAAAATAAATAGCAATTGGGAGAGAGGTCTCTTAGACACTTTGCATAGGTATAACTGCATGAACATATTATATACCTCTGAAACAAAGTTAAGCACCACAAACTGATTTTTTATTCTAGGTATTATATTTCTTAGGTGACACTATTTGTGTTATGAATGATAAACATGTTAAACATTTTCACACGTTATTATACTCTACATGAGACATAACAAAATTCAGCTTTCATATACAACACATCCAGGGATTTATCCAGAATTTTTCACCAAGGTCCTATGACTGAAGAGATTGGAAAAATTAATGTGGTTTTAGTCATAATTGGGAGGTTTTTTCACACCATTGAATTTATGTAACTGTACTGCTATATTTATTAACCAATTTGGGAATTTATAGTCCAGAAATTGGGAATTTTATGTGCAATTTGCCTTTGGGAATGGGCTGACATTCGGTACTGTGTAAAGCCTGGATGAATCCCTGACAACAATCATTTGTCAAAATGATCTCTATGGTCTCTAAATATTTTACAGGAACAAAAGGAGCACAGTTCATTGCTGATAGTAACTGGCAATGTATGATATAGGCTCCCATTGCCCCATCCTGGACTGTGTTTGCATAATTATGTAGACCCTGTACTGGTAATCCCACATCAATTCAATACAAATACAGTTAGTATTTTAAAACATCAAAATAATTAATTTTCATTACAGGTTTCAAAATAAGTTGAGAACATTTATTTTGTAGTATTGGTTAAAACAATTATTATAATTGGTTTTTAGGGATTTTTTTTCAAATATAAAAATACGTGTAAGATACACATATAGGGTAAGTATCAATAAGTGAATGATGAATGAATAGCAAAAATAAAAAGAGGAATTAATGATCACAATAGTATTTTAAGGTATTTAATAGTAAACATGAGAATTTTAGACATGAAATATTTGTCATAACCTATAAGTTTCCAAGGTCCTATTTTATAGTAACCTCTAAATGTGTTACTGGGCTGTATACTTATTTGATGCCTGTGATTAATGTCAATAAAACAGAGTATTAGTTTTAAGTATATAGGATGTGACATAATCCAAAACAGATATCAGTAAAGTTCCTTACTATATGCAATGTAAACCATTAAATAATGCAAGCAAGAAATTAATGCGTGAAATATGACTACGTAGACAACTCTCAAAATACACTGCACTAACTGACAATGCCATCAGGGCCTGGTTTATGGCACCACTATACAGAGTCCAATGTAAGCCAGCCTCTGATTTTGACATTCATGTAATAACTAGCAATTTTATCATTACTGAACCACAGGTTAGCAAGTGCTTGCAGTCTAGGGTTTAAAATTGTATTAGTAAAGACCCAGACAATCAACGAAGGACGTCACCAAAACAAGACTTAAATTTATTAGAAAATGATACTTTGTTATAAATTACTGGTTAATTTCAAACATTGAAGCTTGGTTTCCTATCCAGAAGGAATAACCTGAGCTCGGATGATTAATGTATCATTAATAACAAATGAAGCCTTGTCCATAACAGCAAGGGGAAGGAACTCCATATAACCAAATCCTTTGTGATTCCGTGTCGTTGATGGACGTTGGAATGCTGCTAAGTTAGGTTTTGAGATTAGAGTTTCTGTTACATGATTTCGCACCTCACATAATGCATTCTGGTCGATCACTGATAGAATAATCCGACCTGAAAAAGGCCAGTCTAACATATCGTCAAACTCCCCCTGCATAAAATGGATAAATATTGACAAATAGTTCCCTCTGGCAGAATCTACTCCATTTAGATTCACCCGAATGCACAGTTTGTATCCAAACATACTGGAATAGAAAGAGGGACTATGAATAGCAGTTGACTCCCCTTCTTCTGCCTCTTTTCTCAGTCTAAAGTAATTCTTGATTCTCCAGTAATAGTTTCCATTACATGTTCTACCCTCAATGTCTCGCAAGCTAATCTCCAAACGCTGGATTTTCCTACATAAATCTTTATTCTGATTCTCCAGTACCTTCTTATTATCAATGAGCTCAGAGAGACTCTTCTCATGCTTGCTTAAACTAATCTGTTGCTTGTTTAATGAATCCAGATCAACACTATGGAACCTAGGCCCACCTATGACACTTAGTCCTGCTTTGTTTTCCTCATGATCATTGTTCGAGTCGTGGATCATGAGAACAGCCTCTTGTGTAGTCCTTCCAGAGTCCTGTCTACCAGCTGAAGCCAGACTAGACTGGATTATGCTGGGTGAATGGGCAGACGATGTGCTGGCACCATCTGGTGGAAGCTGAAGACTTGAGGATGCAGGATCCAGGAGGTTTAAACCTTGAAGCATGGTACTTATTAGAGAGAGAGAGGTTGATGTTTCGGTTGGCATCATATTGCTGGATGATGATTGCTGGATGTTGGGAGTGATTCGGCTGATGCCGAGTCGTTGAAGGATTGTCACCATGCCATGACACAACAATTGCATGTGGTCTTGTGTGGCATCATCCATATGACGTTTCTTGTAGCATCGTTCTACCTGCAATTAAACCAAACTGATTTTGTTTACATACATATACACTCAAACCTGCCTTAAGCAGCCACCTAACAATATAAACTTGGCCTTATAGGACAGGTATCTGTTTAATAAAGGTTATATTATATAAAAATTAGCTGATGTGGAGAGTTAATAAAGGTGGTCCTTTAAAACGAACTGCTGTTTAATACACATGGTAAAGTAATCACATTTTATGAGTAATAAAAACAACAATAATATAATTATGTTACCAAGTAAGCAAACTGGGCATTTAAAGGAAAAAATTATAAAAATTGAGTTACAAACATTTTGTGATTCCCAAGAGTTCAAGCTTTAAAACAATACCTCACATTAACAAAAATTTGGTTTAGTTTGTATTAATAAATTAACTACTATATCCACTGTAACTATATCTGCTGTTTTATTTTATTGGTTTTAAAACCCTTTTAAAATATAAAATCAGGAAGAAAAATATAGTCAAGTGACTAGTCTATAAGACCATAAATTAGCTGTTATTCCTAAAAAATATCTGAATGATTTTGAACTTTTGAATGGCTATTTTTATCTCTACATCCATGCTTATTATGAATGATTACACACAAGGAAAATATTACAAACAAATAAGGAAAATAATAAATTTAACTTTTATAATGAACTTGAGTGAAATTTTATAATGGGGAGAGTGGTTCAAGTGCACAGAAAGCACCTATATGTTTGCAAGACAGACAAATGAAAAAGATGGTGAGAAAAAACAAAGGTGTAATTGGAGGAAATTATCTCCATTGCACCTAGCTCTGGCCAGTATCTTCAGGACATTGTAAAGGGTTGTTTACAATTATTAACATTTTCTGATTCATACAAAGTGTATACTTGGGGCAAGCAGCATCATGGCCACCATACAGATTTATACTAATCAAAATACTGACTAAAATCCATCTATAATCAAGATTTTAGACATACAAATTTTGGACAGTGAGATAGGAGGAATTCAGAAAATCCAGACTTTATATGAATAGAAAAATGCTTACTGTGAATGAGACTAAAATTGTGAAAGCATACCGGCAGTTTCATTAGCCAGTCACTTTGACATGTCTTATTTTGCAAAACCTAATTTTCATCTTCACATTATATATTATATAATATGGAATAATTATTGTTAATCTTCACTTTGAAATGGGTTATGCAAAATGATAGGGATTATGGGAAAGAATTTTTAATTCTCACAGGCTTGTAGCTTAGAGATTAACGTTTTCTGATACATATAAAATATATTAAATGTATTAAAACATATATTTCAATGGTAATATCACAGCACCAAAAAAATAAATAATAATTTACTCCTAACTCACCTCTGCCAGACATCCCAAGTAAGAGAAATCACACCTGACCATGACCTTGGGACATTCATCAAGATGCTGACTCATCTGAAACAACACAAAAATTAACAACACTCTTCCAGAATCCTACAGTATCATAGGGTGACCAGTTTCGGTGAGTATAAGCAATAAATTGAAAAATACAAGAATTTTAAAACTGATACTTTGG
>JAULBS010017670.1:0-10861 GCA_032355785.1 Symmetromphalus regularis
TGACGTCCAATAGCCGATGATAAGATAAAAATCAATGTGCTCTAGAGGCGTCGTTAAATAAAACAAACTTTATTTTAGAGATATATAGAAAAAAAAGGATTGCACTCAGTAACAATTGGGTGGGGATTTTGGTTGTAGGTTCAGACCTCATTAGTGGACATTTTGATCGTTATATTGTCCGTTCTGACGGTGGTATGTACCGTCTAGTCTGCAAAAACAGTCATATGAAACAACCAACTTCAAATTAATTGTTGTGTTTTTTTTACAAATATTTGCTGTTTATGTAACTGAATATACACGTATACTAACGAATCCAGGGGGATTACAAAGAGTCAGGACTCCCCCTTTTCTCAATTTTTTTTTTTACCTTTTTTCCGAGTGGAACGACGTGAAAATTAACAATTTTTTCCCTATTTTTATTCACTCATCAGTTTTGGACCCCCCTCCTTTCAGAAATCGACATTAGGACCCCTTTTTAGAAATCCAGCATCCGCGCCTGCCTATATTACTAAATACTGGTATACATGTATACGCTTTATTGTACCTATATGTGTATTCTGTTTTATATTTTTTGAGCGCAAATATGTTTAGGAGGAAAGCAGCACAATGCAACCTTAATACTATAACTTTAAAGGCATACTTCCACGGACCCTTGACCTAGTTAATTTCCAAACAAAAAATTAATTTCAAATATAAAAATTTAATTTGTCCTTAGAAATACTTCAGTCAACTACTTACATAACCACCTCATCTCGCTTATTATCCGTGTTTTTAAAATAATAATGAATTATGCTCACGGACAAATAAATAAAAAAAAGTTTTTTTTTCCTTTGAATATGTGACGTATATATTTTGAGTCATGTGACGGGTATTTCCCCGTTTGCCGTTATTTTAAAACTTCTGAATATTTTTGTAGCTGCAAAAACATTTCGTAGCAATTTATTTCGCACCACGAAAAGTTCCGATCGTGAAATTTGAAATTTTATATGTGAAAAAAAAATCGATCGATTCGACATGAAATTCCCTATACCATGGCTCAGTTAAAATGTCTTGCATGATATGAAAACGAGATCTAGTATAACAAATGCATGTAAGTTTCATTCGTAATCAATATTTAGAGCACCAAGCCCCTTAAATTCCGTGGAACTATGCCTTTAAAGAAAGTGTTCCTAATAACACACTTTATCGAGCACAATTTAAAAAAAATAAAGAATTAAGGTTTTATAGTGTATACTTTTTACTTTAATTCAGCCCAATTTCTTCAAAATACACAAAAAAAGTTCAGTCAAAAATATATTTTTTCACTACAAAATGACCAATAAAAATGAATGTCAAATTTTCCAAAAATAATAAATTTATACTGGAACATGTTTGTGACTGGCTACTTATTTCTAAGCCTTTTAATGACCGCAACCTTCTGGTGAAAGACAAATTATTGCAGATAACTGGTTATTTCTGATATCTTAGATGTAACTGATGCAAGATTCCATAAAAGTATGGCTTCCATGCAATATTATAGTCAGGTAGTAAATTTGAAGAAAAAACAATGTGCATACTGACATGAAACAAATTGGGTTTTTGGGGCCTAAGCTATGAATTGTTGCCTTTAATAATATCTATAACACAGACTCATTGAGCACAGCCACCCCATCCACATGAGGTATTCCACCATTTGCTATTCTACCATTCTGCAATCGCTCATCATTCTTATCTTTCTTTTCACTGGAATCATCTCCAAAAAGTTCATCTTCCGAATGGAAATCCTGGCCATCCATCACACAACTGCTCTTGTTAAAGATGGTCGTCTCTTGCAGGTCATCAAGCAAGCCTGGAATCAAATAAGACTTATTTACAAAGTAAAATAATATCACATATTTTTAGAACACTATTATAAAAGAATTAGTATAACATTGATAATGTTAATTTGGTTAACTTGTGGTCGATTGTGGGTTTAAACTCAACCCACCTCCCCCACACTGAGGGCAATGCACAAACAGAATTCCAGTTACTCTAAGACTTTATGAAGGGTATTTTGAGAGAAAACATCTTTGAGAGCACGTACATTTATAAACATAAGCCATTTGCAGGACACAATATTTCACGCGAACTGCTGTTTTGTTCGCGTGTCGGTTACGCAAAATTAAATTTATGCAAACTGCAAATCGGTTACATCGTGACGTGTAGACGTTCAGTAATTAAAACTTGCAAACTTCACGATTACAGGAAGTTATTCATGCAGACGTACAAGTATTTCGACAAATGTTTAGACTGATTTTTAGATACGTGATGCGCAGCGAACCAATAGACAACGTTATATTGCAATAGTTGTAACTTGCGACCGATCTAAACTAAACATGCTGAGTATTGAGTCAAGCCAAATGTTTTAATGAAATGTCCACGGATGCTGGGTATGGCAAAATTATCTGCTGCTATTTCATCTTCAGGAATATAATTATGCTAACATAATATTGGATTGCCTACAATTTTATAAATGCTGAAAACGGTTTTAACATAAACAGGTCTTACAAAAGTTTTAAAATACCACATCGCAGAATGAGCTTTAAAAAACAAAATTTGAAAAATCAATGTAGATAAAGTGAAAGTAGCTTTGACAGTGTGAAACAAAATAAGGAACCTGGAAGTGTGCATGTTTAAAAACAACAACAAAAAAACATAGCTAACTTTAGCAAACATTTTAAAAACCTGTTGTATAAATTGTTTTCTTTTGTATTTTGTTTTAACTTTGTTTGAGCTAAAAATTATGTATTTAAAACATAATTTCAACGTAGATTTGAGGTAACCGATCAGGCAAATATAATTCATGTAACCGAACTATGGGTTACCTTGGTAAAAACCACGTGAACCGACTTCCAATTACCTCAGATTTTGAAATATTGTCCCCTGCATGTTTCATTAAAACCACTTAAGATGCTCAACAACCTTCTTCAAACAATTTCCTGTTTCCACTTATACAGACCTACCTACCCATAGAAAACCCTTTCAGGAATCTAGGGCCCATAAACATTTCTCAGGAAATCTAAGGATTCTGTTAGGATTGCATCACATGTGACAACTGAATTGTTCTCACGAGATGTTAAATCATCATTTGCATTAATATTTTTTAATTCTGTCAACAAATCTATTGCTGTAATACACACAAAACTTTATTAAATTTACAATATGGCAGTTTGGACATCACATTTCTCTTGCACTATGCTGCAGTCAACGCGCACGCCATGTCCAATGGTGATCCTAAAATCAAGGTGGAAAGTGGAACAGTAGCAAAAGGTTGCGCCCTTGGCAGACAGTTTTAGCATTGGCCAGTCGGTGGCTTCTTTGAATCTAGTCTCAGCACTTCGGATGTTCTTTTAGCTTTGGCGCAAAATGTTTATACGGGAAATGGAAACCCAAAACCTTGACACTATGCATGTGCAATGTCATTCGATTTTCACACAGGAAGTTATGCAAATACTCTCAGTGCAATCGAACTGTAGCGATAAAAAAATAATAAATAAAAATCTAGGTGACTTGGCCAGCGAGCAGAAAGTTTGACTATATAGCCGGAATTCCGTAGTTTGGGGTGTCTTTCCGGAAATATTACGGAGAAACTGGAATGGTAGACAGGTCTGACTCATATACACTTACTAGATCTTTTTCTAAAATAAACCATTCTTACCTGTGATTTCGAGATCATACATAGGCAAGGAAATTTCACCCTTGATCAAATACAGCACAGATCTGTTTGGCCAGAGTAGGTGAATCAAGACTGCATATGCAAGGACATCAGCTGCATATGAGATACCTATACAAACAGTTAAATAAAACAACTACAGAAACACTGTCATATCAGCAACATACAGAAAAGTAATATACATGTTTTACAGGTACATAATCTTTGTATTATAAACATTGTTTTTATTTACTCTGTTATGTGTCTCATAAAGAGGAACCAAAAAATAAAATAGTGTATCAACATCTAACACACTTTCCTCATATGGCTGGGCAATTGTTTTTAATGTGTAGCTAGAAAACAATGTTTAACGACATCCCAACATATTTTGTAAATCAGGCAGAAAAGAACATACTGCAACCTTTCATGTCAGGCGTGAAAATAATTATTTTTGCTCTAGAGAACAAAATGTCCTGTATCAACCAGTTTGTGGCAGTCATTCTAGAAAACGGCCCCATTACACAGTTTAATATGTTCAGTTAGAAATATATACAACTTAGATTTTATACTGGATGTTTTTATTATTTAATTTTGTCCATGACCAGTCACTTATTTCCATACCTGGATGGGGCAGTTACAACTGAATTACAGACTAGAAGGGGAAATAATGCAATCAGATTCTTTTAAAAGGTAAACTACACCTAAGCCAGCATATGAAACAGAGAGTGACTTACTTAGAATAGTCTTGTATCGCCAGAGTGCTGAGATCTGGGTGGAGACCAGGACCAATACTGGTAGGTGTACAAACCAGACCAGAAAGAAAGCGCCAAAGTGTTGAAAGAAGTCAAGCCGATCTTGATGCAGACCCTGGTGGAATGTTTGTCGCAGCTCCACAATGAACCATACCATGACGACCAGACGGAAAGCAAGTGTCAGATAGCCAGGGTATGTCTGCCACTCATCAGTGTTAGAGATAATGTCCACTTCAGTCTGCAACATTAATTGATTAAAACATTAAACAATATAATTTATCAGTTTTAAGTTCCCTAGTCTGTGTTCCTATAATTATGAAGACATAAAAAGGAAGGCACATTCTGAGAATTAAACAAATACGGTACTGCACGGTTTCATCAGATAATGATAAAACCTGACTTTAAGACATTTCAATGTGAAATCATTTCAGACAGCATAACAAAGGGGGGGAAACTAGTTATCTCCCTTAAATGTGGAAAAATGGTTGATGTTCATTTGGCAATCCTAAAAGCTCCCATTAACACAGAATTCCAAATAGTTGTTACAGAATCTATCTTATATTCTCACACAGACACAGATTCACACATAGACATGCACACACAATCACCTCTTGAAATTCAGTTAATATTGTGACAGCAACTTTAAGAAAAAGAGCAAAATATATATAGAGTGGACTCTGTCTGAACCGGCATCTCTATACAATTTCATGGTCCCGTCTTGCAACCATTCATTACTATGACTTAGCATCTGTCTAATCTGGCATCTGTCCATTCCTGATATCGGGTGCCAATTTAAGAAAAAACAAGCCAACTGTATAGTAATTAACTCTGTCTAAACCAGCATGTGATCGGTGTAGCTTTGCTGACAGCCTAAACAATGACTGTTAATTAGAGGCCACCAAAACTGATCTACTCTGCTGCCACAGATCTTGTAATCACGTAATATGTTAGATCAACCGGATTAATTTTAACTGTGTATATAACCAAGTGATGTAGTTCTTACAAAAGTGTTGAGTTGATGCTGTCAAAAGCATCACATGTAATAATGCAGGTGGTAAAATATTTCACTTTAGTTGGCTGGACGACCCAGAAAACAACAACAAACTGAGATATCATTGAAAACAAAAGTCGAGTTAATTCAAGAACATAAATCAAATTCTTCATTAAAGACCAGTGACTTAGCTGAAAAATATAAAATAGGTAGACAGACAGTATCTAACATAGTAAAACATAATGACCACTACCAGCAGTTATATGAAGACAACATAATTATTTAGTGAGAGGAAATGGGTAACGAAGAATGAAAAATTCCAAAACCTCAACGAATTATTGCACCAATGATTTCGGCAAGCAAGGGCCAAATCTCTACCAATATCCAGACTGATCCTAAAAGAAAAGGCTACTCAGTTCGCCGACAAGAACGGTATTGTTGAGTTATATAATTATGATACTTTTCAATTTCGATGGGGTTGTGGATTTGTATTGTTAGACATAGGTACGGTCCAAATTAAAATTTTTAAATCTAGCCAAAACTCGACTCGTATTGTATTTTGATTATCATAAAGATGATTGGTTAATAGCTGCTGGTTTATTCATGTTCATGTATTGTCCAATAACAGCAAGTTAATATTTTTGGAAAAATCTATTTTTAATGTGGTTTGTTATTAAAAACAGCATAGCAGACAGCTGCTCTTCTACACCTGAGATGTTGACCATCAAGGAACGTAACTCTTCATGAAATCTGCCTAAATGGGCATATTTCATCGGTCCCAACCACTGTATATATATATATATATACACACATACATAATATAATATGCTGATTATTATTCAAGAAGAAAGTAAAAGTATATTAAGACATGATATTCTTTGTTACAGAATAAGTCAACATTAAAAAAAATCAATTTACGTTTAAAATACTGCCACAAAGTAATTTTATAGTAACATTTACAGATCTTTGCATTCACTCTGCCAAATTTAAGGGCTCATTACTAGTAGTTGTACAACATAAATGTATGATTTCAAAACAACTTTTACTTACTAGATTCCATATAAAGAGAACAAGGTTGAGAATGGTGTAAGTACCCCACATTGAAAAGAAAACTTTCCTTCGACTCAGTTCGTTGGTTGTGATCTGCCATCCCTTGGCCACCAAAAGTAAAAAAAGCATAAAAACACACTCGGACACAAGAAGAATAAAATTTCCCACAACCCCTAGCCACTTCACACCCCAACCATTGAATGCAAACACTGTCACATGTAACAAATCACAGCTGATTCCAAATATCTCCAAAGCAATGCTTAGCGTCAGTATGTTTGTGATCGGGTGTCTCTGTTGTAGAAAGGCATACAGCCATATTGCAAACAGTAAAACACAGAGACTAAGAACTATGAGGTGTATTTCGAAGACATCATGAAGCTCAAAGGAAAACTGGTGCTCAAACGGATTGAGGTGTTTGGCAGATGGGTCGCCATTCACCAACCAGATATCGTAATCGAGGTAGATGTGCTGATCTCTGTTGTGTGACCACTTACATTTCTTCTCTCCAGTGTTGTCACGGTAACAAGATACAAGACTGATGTACCAAAATCTGAAACGAAAATAAAAACTGTACAATGTCATTAACCATACCATATGTACCAGTGTACTTTACGTATACTAGCAGTAGTGTAGGAAGGTGCTGAAAAGTGGGGAGGCATGTACACAAACACATACATATATTTACATGGGAAAATGATTAATAATAATAATATATATGAAATATCTAAAAAGTGGTGGGCACATGCACCCCATGCTGCAACACCCCACCCCCAAAGCTGGTGACTGGTATATAAATTGATTGTTGAAGATGACCTAAAATATGTAGGGTAAAATATACCTAAAAGGCGTGCTGGTTATTTATGGAACAGTGCATGTAAATAGTTTTTAAAATATGGTACGTGATTTACCAGTACTTAATCACCATTTTGTCTTTCCAAATCAAGTGAATAGACACATGTGATAGTTATTTGTCAGCTGGCAACAATGGCAAACAAAAGCTGGAATACTGGATAATAGCGGCAGATGATATGATTGTCTTTGTTGACTGTCATGTACCAGCCATGCATCTAAGCTGCAACATTGACAAATGCTATCTGCATGCAGTATGTTGCTGTTTTACACATAGCAACACAAACCTAGATCATTTGCATAAAGTGCTGTATGTATTCCTTTTGGTTGAGAGTCCTACGTGATGCAGAATCATTCCTATCAAGTGTTGATTCACAATGATAAATTTGTTGTACAAATTAGATATTTCTGGCAAAGAAGAAGTTGATTTATTCTTCAATGGCATGCTCTGAGCTTTAATTCATACCTAAAAACAATTTTGAAGTTGTTTCCAGTTGGTTTCTTCACAAGAGACTTCTATAATAAAGAGGCTATTTATATATCAGCATCTTTCGACTGGCCACTATCTATATTAATATTCTTTTTTCTTAAATATAAAGAAACTCTTCATTACATTTTCTGATAAAACAGCAATAAGTTGCTGGCCCATTCCAAGTTATGTCTGTTTCTTGTCATACTAATATTTTCTGACAGTAATGTTATCTTGAAAATGTTTGACTGATAATACTCTTAACTGATTCTCTTCAAAGTAAAGTAGGACACTTTAGTTAATTTAAATATTATCTTACAGATTTAGATTTTTTAAAGTCATATGTCTTACATGGTACATGATTGATATACATGTCATTTATAGATCTTAGCAACATAGAAGATTGTTTGTTTAACAACACCCTAGCACATTGGTTACTTAATGGCTATTAGGTATCAAACACATAAGATTTATAATTAACAGATTCAAACCACTACTGCCACACAGGTTAGTCTTTCTAATCAGCAGCAAAGAATCTTTTATATGCACTTTCACACATACCAGTTGAGTTACAGCTCTTCACAGCATAGATTTTTGTCTGGGATTCACTCATATATATATACAGAAATGATGATTTTCATTAAAAACAAATGCCAGACAAAATAAATGACAAAATAACTTTGTGACTTTCAAATCTTTCAAAATGACAAATTTGTTCTGAAAAGTGTCAGTGATTGGCTGCTTGTTTCCTTACCTGATGTCACTCACATCCTGTGATTAAAATACCAGGTACACATGTAAACCATAGCCAAGCAACAGGGTCTGATTAAATACTCTTTCAGTGGATTTATAAGGTGAAACATGTTAATCTGATTATTTCATATCATATGTAGATAGGAATAAAATGTTAATTTAGATATTTTAACAAACACAATAAATAGCTGGATCAGTTAAACCTGTTAAACACACAAAAATGACCATGCTAATTCACTAAATGTTATCTGTAGTGTTTACACAAATTATGTTCATGTAAGGAATAACATGTATATGCTGTAAGTTACTTTCACTTATTTGTAAAGAACTGTTACTGTCCAGATCGTGAACACATATAGAGTAATTGTAATAAATGTCTGTGTGTTAAATATATCAGTGATATTATCACATCACTAATGAAATCATCATGTTTAGTGAATACATATTAAGTAATATTTAAATAACTGAATGTCTAAAATAAGAAATAAAATCTCGTCACAATCACACAGGTTTTTGGGGTTAGTTTTTTTTGTCTTTTAAGAAAAATATAAAAGTGAATCTATGTCTAAACATAAATTTGATATCAAACAGGGCCTACAGCTAACAACGAAGAAATCCTAAATATATGAAATCTGTGCATGGACGTCACATGTTCTGTTTAAATAAAATCTTCCCATGTTATATGAGATAACATTTTAACTGAATCCATTTCACTGGGATACTTTGTAAATGTAGTAAAGTTGTTTTTTTACAAATAACTTCGACTTAGGATATTCCTTGTTTATTAATTATCAATATTTTCTGTGTAAAATGCTAGCCTGTCTGATCTTTGTAGGGTAAAATATACTAATAATAAAAGCAGAAGAATTTCAAGAATTGATATCTACTATTAAACTGATGCATTTAAAAATAGGTGCTTTTGGATCTGCCTCGCAGGGGTTGAAAAATACCATTACCCAATGCAAGATCTAACCTGCCCATGGGCAAGTAAACTTTCAAGTAATAAAATTCTCAATACAATGACAAATTTCTTATTTGCAAAATATAATGACTTTTAAACGTAATCGAACATTACATCACATTTTTGCAACTCATGAAACAAATTTTTGGCTATTTCCCTTACAATAAAAACTTTCAATAACTACCTAGGCATGTTTTAGAGGGTGACTGCTTCTCGGTCGTTTACTAGACTGGCCTTTATGCGTCTCATTAAATAAATGTAATTTGATAGAAGACAACAGTAGCCAGTCAAATAGTTTGTTAATGGTTTCTTCACAACAATGGAAATAAGGCTCTGAGAATTAAAGTTATCTACCCTAATAACTATATATATTTCCGGCATTCTCAACGGATGTGGGACGATTTTGTCAAATGTAGGCCTACCTGAAAAGTTATTTGGAAGCACTATCCAGTGTTTGAAATGCTTTTGATGCTGTACTAGCTATTATGCTCGATTACTTGAATACAGTTGCAACAAATAATATTCAGAAACACACCTTTTTGAAAGTTGTTTTAATTTATTTTCAATAACGGTGATTCATCCACATAAATGTTTTGGCCCTTTAAGACTGTCAATGAAATTAGACATTTACCTTTGTGAACACATTTTTCATGGTATTCATTTAAGAAATTCGTTATAATATGTTAGACGCTGGTGTGTCTGAAATATTTTTATTTTGTGAGCAGTGGCTTTAGAAAATAGCTGACTCCTCCCATTTGATCAATTCATTAACATCCTTTAATCAAAATCTGCAAAAATAATATTAGTATAATGCATTTACTGGTGCAGAATAATTAACATATATTTTTAACACATGCTATAGGGTCTTTCCATAACTAGGTTAGCTCCCAGCGACATCCAGCAAGTGTTTTTTTTCAGAAACGAACAATGGAAGTGCATTGTCATTTCACGGATGATCATATACTGTCCAGAGAATGGCTTTTGATGTTGAATTGTCGATGTAACGTTAAATAAACTGAATCATTTTAAATGCTTTTGGATTCTTCCTGAGTTGTACTCAAACAGAATTAAGAGAGGGTTACCTCTTTATTCCATCTGTTGAGAACGTGTAGGTACATGTGACTGTTGAGTATGCATGTACAAGCCTGGAAATAAGTGCACGGTCGTGGACATTGTCCGGTACAAAATTGTCATTTGTCAAGCTTTGCCAGTCACAAATTTAATATTAGCAGTCATTTTGTCCGACACAAAATCAGTTCCATGCTGTACGTTTAAAATGCATATTTTGAGGAGTTTCAAGATCATACACATGCTTACATTATTATATGCCTAGCGGTAACTGAACAGTCGCCACTGCATTTACAGG
>JAULBS010017681.1:0-10861 GCA_032355785.1 Symmetromphalus regularis
ATGACATGAACAAACACCCTCACAGAAATTATGATTTAGAACTGATACGCATTGCTAATTATTGACTCTCTGGCCAAATGCATCAAAGATTCTGAATCAATTGAATCATTCAATTGATTTTAAGTAAACAGTGCTCCATCACTTCCGTAGAGATTATGGAGAGTGAAAAAGCTCCCTTGAACCTTACTTGAGGAGTGATTTATAGCTCTCCTTTACTTTTCATATGTGAAACCCTGTGAATGGTTAAAAGATATTAAAAGTGTTTGCTACTAATGATGAATTCTGAACAGATTTAATTATAGTAACATTTTCTTGAATTATAAGATTAGGATCTTCAAACAGTATGGTATTACAATTAAAATTTATTTATTGCAATCAGTTTATAAATCTTGTTTTTAATATGAGATGGTAATAATGATATTAATTGAAACCTTATATGATGTCATCTTTAAAATCTTTTAATTTCCGTTTTTAATGTGGAGAAAAAAAATGTTAGCAGTGTATTTAAAGCTCCAAATATGCAGAACTCTAATATTTGGGATATAATTTTTGAACTTTTTAATTTAATTTAATTTTATTTTATTACATATATGAAGTTATTATATTATCTAATTTTGTATCTTTATTATGTGTTGATGAATTAAAATATCCTAATGAAGGCCTCATAATTTCATGGAAAGATCAACAGCAACATGAATTTACAATCAGCTTAATTTCAAAACATAAAGAAAACTGGTAGCAATGTAGAAAAGCTAGTAAAACCTGCTCACAACACAGATACAAGATGTTTTCTTCTGTCCATGGTGCACCTAGCAACCTCCAGTCACTTAGCTCATATCAAAGTAAAGTTTGTTTTAATTAACAACGCCTCTAGAGTACACTGAATTTTATCTTATCATCGGCTATTGGACGACAAATATGTCATTTTGACATATTTCTTTAGAGGAAACCTGCTGCCACTACATAGGCTACTCATTCCGATAAGCAGCAAGGGGTCTTTTATTAGCACTTTCTCACACACAGGATAGCACATACCACAGCTTTTGATGTACCAGTTGTGGACCATTGGTTGGAACTGAAAATAGCCCAAACTGCAAATTGGTCTCTGAGAAGGATCGATCCAATAACCAACCACTTCACAGGTGGACAAGCTACTGCTTGAGATACATCTCGCTCCAGCTCAGATCAATGCAAGGCTAGGAATTTTGTTTTTTACCTACACAATTATCTCAGAAGTATAATACAATTATCATAATTATACATTAAAAAAATAAAAAGGATTTCCTGACAAGAATGAAAGACTGTCTTCATAACACATGTACCATACAAAAAACAAAAAAACTGAAAAAACCTTTCTTTGTTTCCGTAGATGAAGATTGAATCCAGAATTGATCACATTATACATTTAACTGATAGGGATTATTAAAGTCATAATTTCGGTGAATCATTTATTCAACATATTGTTTCTTCATGTTATACTAGCTTATATGCATGGCGTTTATGATAAAAATTTGAAAATAAAAAATAATGCATTCTTAATATATTATATACAGACTATGGAAATAAGTTTATAACATAATATTAGATGCATTTTATTCAAATAACCTAAAATCCATTAAAACAACTATATGAAGTAATCAATATATACTACTCAAAACAATTTAAGGGTGATATATTTTTAATGACATGTTTGAAGTGTTCAAATTTAATTAAGACTGGCATTTCATTACTTATATTGACGAACATAAATTACATACCATGAAGAATTTTAAAATATTAATACAAAGTACTAGTACCTCAAAATCTTGTTTCAGTTAGTTTTATCGAAATAAAAACAATGTTATCTGAAGAAGAAAAAAACAAGGCTAAATTCAAATAAACAGGTAATGTTTCAGTATTTACATTCACTCACTGTTCTGCATGCATAATTCTGCTATAAATACTGGTTGCATTTACAGTATGTATGAATTTCAAAGCTGGTACATTGACAACTGAGCAAAAAAAATGAAGGGAGGTTGTTTTGTTTGCCTGAAAGATGGGGAAAGACAATGGAATGTCTCCAACAAGTTTTTCTTCTTCAGAAACAGAATATGACAATGTCAGGGTTTAAGAAAGATTTTTTAAACAAAAACTCATTAGACAAACATAGGTGTCAATTGGGTTTTATGCTACTTAAGGTTCAAAGGCATAGTCCCACAGAATTTAAGGGGCTTTGTGCTCTAAATATTGATTATGAATGAACTTACATGCATTTGTTATACTAGATATCGTTTTCATATCACGCAAGACATTTTAACTGAACCATGGAATAGGGAACTCCATGTCGAGTCGATCAAAATTTTTCACATTTATAAACTTCAAATTTCAAGATCGGAACTCCTCATCGGGAGATATAAAATGGTACAAAATTCTTAACAACTGAAATTGATTAAATTTTCTATTATATTTTGTGACAGATATGACATTTTTGTGATGGATGTGAGACAAAAATATAAAATTATAAATTTCCCAAGATTTTGATTGATAAAATATATAATATGTCCTGTCACATTTTTCATTGTAAAAGTTGCAAGGGGGGAGGGGGGCATGACAGACTTTGTGATGCACATGTTGGTACAACATTTAGGTGGATTAACAAGCTGTACTAAAAGCTAGTCACAGTAGACAGTTAATCAATTTAACGTGGCTGTACTTACTGCATTTTCACACTATAAGTGTAAGCTAAAACAGAATGTGTGATCATATTGTTTTCTCAATAACTGCAATTTTTTTTTAGTTTTGCTCACTTTAACAACCTTTATCATTATGAGATTCTGCCTTGAATTTGAGGTTTTGTCTCACATGAGTTAATTACTTACATTGTAAGTGTATATAAAGAACTACATGCATACATGTATGTTTAATGATTTCTTGGATTACAATGCCTATGCCTACCCATTTATTGTCTTTTGTTGGGTTCGTAACCACGATAACTACTGGAAAGCTCCATGTACATTTGTACCTGCTGTAGTAATTCTGAGGTAGATTCATACATAATACAGTCATCATGCCACAACCAGAAGCAAAAAGATGGCATAAGTACAGACAAAGAGAAAACATTTTCCCTCAGAGTGTAGAAGTGATGGAATGAGCTTAAAGAAAATTAACCAGGATTTCTAAGTGAATAATGCATGTATGATATACCTTCTAGGTTTAGTGTTGTGAACATAGCGCTTGAAAGATACATGTATGCAAATGGCATTTGAAAGGAACATTTGTCATTCTCCAATAAATGCAATTTTTGTTATATGCCATTATAATAAAATAATTTTTGTACTTAAATATAAACACAAATACTTATTTATTCCTTATTAATTAGTTCAGATATTATTTGTTATGGTGTTATTGGTTTATTTATAAAGTAAAGTAAAGTTTGTTTTATTTAACAATGCCTCCAGAGCACACTGATTTTTATCTTATCATCGGCTATTAGACGTCATACATATAGTTATTCTGACATATGTTTTTAGAGAACAGCCGCTGCCGCCATATAGGCTACTCCTTCCGATAAGCAGCAAGGGATCTTTAATATCCGCTGTCCCACAGACAGGACAACACATATCACGGCCTTTGATAAACCAGTTGTGGACCACTGGTTGGAACAAAAAATAGCCCAAACTGCAAATGGGCCCACTTAGAAGGATCGATCTGACGACTGGCCAGTTCACAGGCAGACACGCTACAGTTTGAGCTAGATCCCGCACTCCAATTTATTTATTTATAGCTGAATAAGTATTATTTACAGTGTTACATCTTCAACAGAAACGTTGTTGCTATTTAAAAGAATGAAGCCAACCTAACACTAAATCTAATTTAATGATAAGAAAATAAGAAAATGTTTACTTGGAAAAATATAATAATAAAATGTTATTTAAATAAACTATTAAGAGAGAGGGGAGGGGTCCCTGGTGGATAATATACTCTCTATTCTAACCATGAATATTCTTTTTATTTCCCCCATCCACCCCTCCCTTTTCCTAAACAGACTTGGTGTGAATTGTTAATACTTTATTATTAAATGCAATAAACTAGCTTTTTAGAAAGGAAACACTTGGGGGGCGGGCGCATAGAAATAAAGACGTCTTATCAGCATGCACATTCACACACAGAGGAAGAGAGAGACAGAGAGACAGTGAGACAGTTAACCACAAACCGCTCTTCACGGAGGTTAACAAGTCAGACTCATAGTCTGTACGTCCTTATGGACTTCTCAATCTCCGAATGTGAGTGCCTGTTAATAATTGTCAGTTTCATTCCTTAAAACAAATAATAAACCATGGCATTACCTGATATTTTAGCTCATATGAGAAATGTGATAAACAAGACCTGTGACTTACATTTTGTATCAAAATCTGACCGTTTCAAGTTTTTGTCCCGTCATATGACAAACGCCATGTTTTCATCTATTGACCCATTCCATTTTAGTAGTAGGGGTGCATAGTTGGGAATACCCAAATATAAAAATTACTATCTGATATATTTTATGGTAAACTAAATAGTAATATTAAACAATAATTGTAATTATCTTAAATACTTTCGATGTAATTAAAACTGAACTTATAAACGTTGTTTTTCTATGATATTTTATCTTCGTGTTAGTACTGTTACATGTATCAAAATGAGTCTGTCCCAGGAAGGATTTCCAGTCAGTTGTGAAAGGTAAATCATTTTCTTGGTAGGAACATCTTCAACAAGTGTGGGTTTTTTTTTTAGCTTTATAAATGTCAAAGCATCCTGTACAAAATACCTTTCATTTGTTTTTCAAGTAAATTATATTTTTTTTGTTTTGCTTTTAGCATCAGTAGATTCAATATTTATCCTTTCACTCATTTAGTTCACCAATCTACCGCAAACAACTCATTAAAAGTAAAGCTTATTTTATTTAACGATGCTTCCAGAACACATTGATTTTTATTGGACGCCATTCATATGGTCACTCTGACATATTTTAGAGGAAACCTGCTGCTGCCACACAGGCTATTCTTTCCAATAAGCAGCAAGGGGTCCTTTATATGCACTGTCCCACAGATAGGACAGCACATATCACGGCCTTTGATGAACCAGTTGTGGACCACTGGTTGGAACACAAAATAGCCCATCCTGCAAATGGGTCCAATGAGAAGGATCGATCCGATGACCGACCGGTTCACAGTAGACACGCTACCATTTGAGGAACATCCCGCTCCCCAAACAAACAACTGAATAAGTCAATGATAATGTATATATCGAAACATGTATAATGTAGCCTACGTGTGTGGTAAGAGTCGAGATATTACCCTCAAATCTTACTTCAAACTACTAAGATTAAATCTAGCGTGGATGTGAATATATCTAATGTAATATTTGAAATATTACAATAGTATTTTAGTGTGCATTCATTTCATTAGTTTATATTGCTTTTAGTATTTTGTATGTACATGCATACATCAGTAGCAGATCCAGAGGGGGGTCTGGACCGACCCCTTTTTGGATTAAAAAAAAAATTCTTAGTGGAAGGACGTGAAAATTAACCATTTTCCCCTTTTCTATTCATCCATCACAGTTTGACCCCCCAACCACACACCCCAATCAGAAATCCGGCATCCGCACCTTATCTGTCAGTATGTATGTTTCAACTTATCATTCATGTGTCATCTGGTACATATACTTACATTTATTTATATGTGCCTTTGTTTGTATTTATGTTTATGATTGCATGTGCTTATGTGAATTTATGTGTATGTTTCTTCATATATATATTTGTAATAAAGTTTTATGAACATTTGATTCCTTCTGAGTATGAAAGCTTATACAATTATATATATTAGGTACGAGGAAATGTGATGTATATATATATATATGCTTAATAACTCTTGTGATATTAATGTCATGTGATTAAATACTTTAATTGGTGGAACAGATATTGGGAGGCACTTTGTAGGTTTAGATATTTTGTGTAGTAAAACATATAGAAATTTTAAAAGAGAACAAATTATTAGGGGACCAGGTTACCCTCATTTATGAGTCATACAACCTCCACACTTAGACTGTTTTGGGATTTATTATTACATTTATATGTTACAGGCAATGTAAAATTATAATTATAAGAAAATTATAAAAATAAGATAAAATAAAAATTTAAAACCATTCCCACTTAGGGAATCCACTATCCATAAAAAAGGCTTCTATTTTTGGTTCACATGCTTTAATATTAGCGGTTATTTTATTTTTAAATGGTTGTTGTTTTTTGCTCAGTGGTCTAAGGGGAGCAACTCTAGTTAATATCAGCTATTTTTAGGAATAAAGATGTAAAATAGAGTACCTCTAATGCTTTTTTTGTCAAATTGTTATAGATAGACTTATTATTTATAATAACTTTTCAATTTTAATTATCTGGCTACACATAATTTAATAATGTTTACTAGTATTTATTATTTAATTAAAATAAACAGTCAAGGTTCAAGTCATTTAGATTCTTTTTATATGTAATTAAAATAAACAGTCACGGTTCAAGTCATTTAGATTCTTTTTATATGCAATTAACATTATCCACTATCAGTAACTGTTACCAGCCCTGTCATGGAATTGTTTTAGTTCCATGAATATCATACGTTATTTATTTCTTTTAATTTCAGTTTTGTTTTTTGTTCAGTGGTCTAAGGGAAAGAACCACTATTTTTAGGTAAGAATATGTAAAAGAGAGTTATCTCTCTTAGACCACTAACTCATTTTTTATTTGTTGAAGTGACTCTTTTAATTCTTTTTGAACAGTTCTTAGTAATAAAACAGTTGAATTTCACAGCTTGTAAAATTAGCGTTATCACTTCACGTAAATTGGGAATATGTAGATTAATTTTGAGCTTCAATAATTATACAAATTACATTATAATTTGTTATTTCTTACGCAAATGTTACATTATGTAAAATTGAGTTATCTCTATTAGACCACTAACTTTACGTAATTTTATAATTTATGTTGACGCCAACAAAATACTTCAAAAATTGCTTTTGAACATTAGTGGGTTATTATTAAAAAAAAAATTCTTTCATATTTTATGCACTTTCTATAAAAATTAATTAAAATTCAAACTTTGTAGTTTTTCATATTTGCAATACATATCCTATTCTGTGTTGTCTGTTATTCTCATTGTTCAACAGGTGTGGATACAGGATTTTTGGAGTAGGGGCATCCAAATGTGGATTTCTGAAAGGGGTTAGGGGGACCAAATGTGATGAGTGAATAGGACTGGGGAAAAAAGGTTAATTTTCACATCCTTCCACTCACAAAATGGTAAAAAACACACCTAAAAATGAGAAAAGGGTGTGGGGTGCAGACTCCCAGGATCCACTACTGTCCAAAGTTATGCAGGAGACGAACTTTGGTGTTTAGGGGCACACCGATTATTGCCTTGCATATCTAGGAATCAAGAGAGCAAAAAGGCAATTTTGACGACAAATCAGGGCACAACAGCAAATGTGAGTTTCGAATGGGGCATTAAGGCAAAAGCCTGAAATGTGATTTTGTCTGGTCAAGTAACTGACAGCCGACCATGAGTAACTGTTGCTTCATGAAAGGGCATTGAGACAAGTAGGAAAAAAGGGCATGGCAATGTTTGCCTTAGTTAGAATTGAAATTGAGAGGGCATTGCAGCAAAGGGACAGGGCAGGATAGAAAATGCCTCAATGCCTTAGTGAAATTCGACCTCTGGACATATATTACCTTATTTGAAATTCCTGGATACTACCTATAGGCCTATGCAAGAACCTTGTATGAATATCCCAATGTAATTATCACTGGGATACTGAGCAAACATTCCAGGAATTTCAAGCAGGGTAATACATTTACATGTATGTAAGATCCATTCTTACATTGTACATAACATATGTGTCATTTAACCATGCTCTCGGGTTATGTCGTACTTGTTTGTAATTCTTAATTCATCAGTGTTTTATTGATGTCATTTGAGCTTCACATACAGAACTGTTATTAAATAATAATGGAATAAAGGTTAGTATTATTCTTGCCACAGATACCTGTAGTTTTATAATTTATAATCTTTTTATCATCTTGATGATTTTATTTTTTTCCAATTTGCAAATTGTACATTTCATGCTATTGAGTGGCTTTAAGAGTACTACAGTAACTAATCTGTTTTGTTTGTTAAATGTTCATGTATATGTAATGACTTCATGGTGGGTCATTCCATGTCAGATCAACAGATTATCTGACAATTTTCCACCATTCCGTCTTAGAATTGCACAAAAAAAAATATATGTCAAAATATCCATTAAAAAAATGATATCCCGAAAATTTTAGCTTAATCCGATAATATTTCAAATTTTGGCAGAGTTTTGAGGTTTTTGTCAGATATTTGGCATTTTTTTTAATGTGAATTTCCGCGACACTTTTGATTATCATTTTCAAAACTTCATAAAAGTTGTAATAATTATCGCAGAGCTTTCAAATTTGGTATTTAAACTAATCAGACAATGGAGAATCCAAGATGTGTTGGGAAGAAGTTGTGGTACCATATACCACCTCAAATTTTTTTATCAATAATATTTGGTTTCACTTAGAAACACGGTCATATCTCTAGGGGTATAGGTCCAACAGTTTTGAAACTTCACTGATTTATTCATATATGTGCCACCAACCAGTAGAAATATCAGAGATGTGTTCTGACTACTTCGGATTTTATGATTTTTTGAAATGGTCTTCATAAGATCCACAATTGATCTGGACATTGCTTGTGAAATTCATGATGCAGATGCATAACTAACCCCTTCCAATATTAAATATCTTTAATAAATCTCCAAGCTATTTTAATATGTTCATATTTTGCGATAATTATTACAAATTTTATGAAGTTTTGAAAATTATAATCAAAAGTGTTGCTGAAATTCACATAAAAAAAATGCCACAAATTTGACAAAAATACAAAACTACAAACCTCTGCCAAAATTTGAAAAATCATCCGAATAAGCTAAAATGTTAAGGATATCATTTTTTTAATGGATATTTTGACATATTTTTTTTTGTGCAATTCTAAGTTGTTTATAATAATGTCTGATGTGCATGGTTTTCTCACTGGAATAATTGGTGTTTTCTATTCTAATGGAATAAATATCCAAGAATCTAAAGTCTTCCAGATTTTTATCTTTTGAAATGGGATTTTTGCTCCATTTTGATGGACATTGATTTCTCAACCTGAACTGTTATAGTGTAATAGAAAAAACGCAACTGTCATACATTTAAGTTATGTATTATCATAAAAAGAAGTGTTTTTTTTTCATTATTATTGTTTTTTAATTCTGTATTTGTTATTTGTAGACATGGATCTGTGTTGCCAGGTGGGTGCTGTGGTTGCAGTGTCCAAATAAAAGGATAGCCCAGTATTTACCAGATTGAAATAGATGACATTTTCTGTGTCACTGAGGAAGGTTTGAGCAGACGTTTCGCTTTTTTTTTTTATTATGTTTTTTTCTTGTTGCCTCCTACGCTTTCTTTTAACAGGTGTTCAATTTTCTTGTTCATACACTGGATCAAAACATCCATTAGACTTAAGTGATAACCCATTTCCCATGTACTAACTGCTTTTAAATTATGGGAAGGAAACCATAGATTTTACCATCAACAATGTCAATTTTTATAATATTTATGTCTATGTGAAATTTTGCTTTTATCTGTTTTTCATCAAGTATGACAGTTGAGGCAATGGTCATTGTTCAACCTGTGGATTTAATGTTATTCATATGTTGGTAAAATGTGAGTGACGTTGATTTTTATCAGTCTGTCAGGTTTTACTGTTTTCAAGTTGCACATTCAATTATTGTCTAATTAGGAAATAGTGTTATAAAAGGAATATTAATAAGCTAGAACATTATTTGAAGGTGTTTTTGTTTTTTTAATTTCACCACAAAATTTACAGTATACAAAATAATGACTTCAGAATATTTGTTTGAAGTGTTTCTCCATAAAGTGCAGAATAGATATTTTTAACATTTCCATCAGAAACACGTTCAAGCACACTCCATTTTGGTATAGACTCGCCCTACTAACAGTTTTACCCAAAAATGAGGGGTGTGTAAAATAACATATAGAGAATGTGTATCTGTGATGATTATTTTCAGGGTTTCTTTGAGTCACTGAGAATTGAAGCATGTCAGTATAATGTGAAAATAACCATGATCTCCCCGGGGCCTGTTTTCTCTAACATACTCAAAGAGACCTTAACAGATGTCAAAGACAAGGTTTGTAAACTTGAGTTATTGTAGTCTTTAGATAGATCAAAAATTGGTCCAAAAAACCCTCACCAAATTGTAACATCATTCAATAACAGTTGATTATAGCATGCAGAACATGAAGGTGTTTGTAATGATTATGTATAATAAAAACACAAAAATTATATCTAAACTGCTAGCCAATCTGAGCAAAACGTTAATCCAGACTGAGCTACCTATAAACTCAAGCCAACCCGAGGGCATTATTAGATCAGACTATATTTGATTTGAAACTGGTCTAACAGCAACCTGCTTATAACAATCACAGGGGGTGGGGGTGTCAAGGGGGCATTTTGGAAGGAAAATTTGTAAATGAAGTAATGAAAAAAATAAAAGGCAAAAGATACAAAATTTTGAATTAAGTTAAAAGTTTTGTTTGGTATGTTGTAATAGAAGATGACATCTTTTGTAATGTGTTAAATTTGTTTGGTATGTTGTAATAGAAGATGATGTATTTTGTATTGTGTTAAATTTGTGTTTGGTATGTTGTAATACCAGAAGATAACCTCTTTTGTATTGTGTTAAAGTTGTGTTTGGTATGTTGTAATAGAAGATAACATCT
>JAULBS010017692.1:0-10860 GCA_032355785.1 Symmetromphalus regularis
AAGATAACTTAAAAGAATATTTCTCAGGTATATTTTGCTATAATAAACGATTGTATGGTCATCCGTAAGGCTACCAAAAGATTTTTACTACTCTGGGGTTGGAGCCGGTACTGAAATTAAAGATCCCATGCACCGACTGAGATTTGATCCCAGTACCAACCAGCTCAGAGTCTGAGAGCGTAATCAATGCGCCACCGTGGCTAGTAATACCATGCACACACATTATTGTGATGCTACGGAAAAAGGGATATTTATAGAAATTGTCACGTGGCCTGATAGCGTAGGCATACGCCTTGTCGGGAAAAGCTTCTAGTGCAACCAGCATTTTGTTTAACCAAGGATGAATATCCGTTCCTAAAAGTGGGAGGGGGGGGGGGGACGGAACACACCTTCGTCCAAAAAGTGGAGGGGAGGACCTACAATCCCGCAGCCCTCCCCCATCGCCCCACCATTATAAACAACTTGTGTACTTCGGTATATTTGCTCTAAGATGACATGGTTAAGTGTTGCATTGATACAATTAAAAAAAATATGTAACCATTATTATTTAGACATTTAATTTTAATTTCACTGAAATTTTCAGTTTTTCTAAGCAAAAAGTGGGAGGGGGATAATTATATAGGCGTCTCCCTTGTCCAAAAAGTGGAGGGGGGGGGCGTGTTCCCCCGTCCACCCACCCCGGGATTTACGGCCATGTGTTTAACATCTACAATTGTGTCTATTTTGTGGATAACATGCTATTGAACAGGTAAGAAAAACTATTTAGCTTTTAAATTCACAAATTATTACAGAAATTGGCAATGTTTCCTTAAGTGGCCGAATACCGGTAACAGGAGGATAATGAGAAAAAATCCATGTTCCAAGTAGCGCAAACAAACTATAGTTGTAGTAGACAACTTACCGTATAAAATGTAAAAAAACAAATTATAAACATTTTTATAATTATATATTAAATAGTTTAATAAAATCCTTACCTTTTTTCTTGGGAGTCCACTTGCCTCTGTAGTGGATTGTTTAAAAGAAAAGAATGTCCTACACTTTTCTTTAAAAAAACGTCCAATATTGTTTAATATTGTAACAGACATTTTTTCTTTTAAATACGGCATTTGCTATGATCGAGACACGATTCTTATCGGAAATGAACGAGATATTCCGAGTGTTAAAATGGTTAGCGTTACCCCGATTTGTAATGAACTCGTCTATAGTGTCCATTTTGTGATGTGTAACATTGTCGTTCGCAACACAGGATTGAATAGGTAATATTTTAAATTATTATTTAACCAAGTAAAGTAAAAAAAAAAAAAAACTGGGACATAGGACTTTTCTGCTATTTCAAAAAATCTAGTCCTTTTTCGTTTAGGTTCACGCAAACAAAAGTAATCGACAAAAGTCCATGTTTCAAATAGCGTAAACAGACTATAGTGACTCACACAGTAACACTACTAAAAGTTCAAGTCAGTGGTTCACGCCAGATACAGTTTTTTTTTCATACCTGTGACGATCAAAGACAAAATCTGGCGCGGAGAATACATTAATTTGGCAATATTATTAAAGAATCAAAATGGCACCCTAGGCTATTGCTAACCCTAATTCAAACCCTAAACCTGACCCTATTTTATCAATTATCATTTACTATGGAATGGGGAAACACAATAAAGCTGCAAAAGGTTGATACTTTGAGGATTTCACTACTAACTTTGTGGCGGACAGATTCTATAACCGTACCAGGGCATTTTTTGCTTAACCTTGCAAAAATACCCCCAAAGCAGGTTATTGCTGATTTTGGTAGGGGAAATAGTGTAGAGTCAGAATCTAAATGATGCCAAGCTGGCATCATAGAGCATTTTGAGTTTTTCAAGATGGCGTCCAAAATGGCGGACACTGTAATCCGAAATACTAAAACACGCGTATGTTCACAAGTTTAAGTTGGAATTTCTTTTGTAAAACATCTTTTTCAATGTTTTTATTGTCAATAAATTCATTTAGAGAGGTTACAGAGCAATTGGAGTCCACTTAGTGCCTCAAATTATAGATATTGGCAAACTTATATTCAAAATTGCCGGCACAGTGAAGTGCCAAATAAACAAACAAATATTGACTAATTTGAGCTCTATTGTGGATATTTTATTGTAATAGCTCTTTTTCAATGTTCTTACGTTGGATAAACCCATCTAGAGTGAATTTATCGAAATTCAGCTTAAATGTATGACCTTGATCATGTATGATATCTAGTATGATCTGCATCAAAATAATTTTACCAGCTTAGTATATTTATGACAACATTATAAACAACAATAACAACATTGTGCTATGATTTAGATATCTGCTGATGGCAGGGCTGGATTTATAAGGGGGCAATTTCCCCAGGTCCTGGCCAAAGAGCCCTCTCCCCCCAGACTAAGGACTTCTTTTATATTAAAAAATAAAATGTAATGATTATAAACTTTGTTTTATTCATTCATTTTAGTTGTTTTATTTGTCATTTCATTTAATTTCTGTGTTGAGGGGCCCCCGAGCCTGAAGTGCCCCGGACCAAATGTCTAAATCTGTCTCTGGCTGACAGTTAAAAGAATAATGACCGACCCCTCCTTCAATTATTACATTATTATCTACCATTCAGTTAACCTTGTCTTTTAATCACTGTTCCTTATATTCATCATAATTTTATTACCATGGACAGTTCTGATTTCTATTCATTATTTTCCTCTTTGTCACTCTCTGTTGGGGTATTACTGTTTATTGGATTTTCACAGTTTGCTGTAGGCATGATGAAACATTTGCAAACAAATACTGCTCCAGATTGATGACATGAACACTTTCTGATAGAACATGACTCAAAGGTGCTACATGTGCAACATAATAGATTTAAGACCGGAGCTGGTGCAGGCATAGTCACAGCGGGTAATGCAACAGTAAGAGAGTCTTAAGTGGCATGGTCAGCCAGTCACCCATAGTCCGCGACATTTAATACAGGTAGATCAGAATCTAATGCTGCCCTCCATATGCATGCCTGGTGATGTGCCTGTCTCGCATGAAGCCCAAAGGCTTCCGAAGGAGGTGGGAGAGATGGCAGCTTGAAAGATGTGGTCTTGCTGCATCTTGTCTTAGACTGCCTGATATCGAACCTTATCTGAGACATGGATCCGCTGCACTTACTTCCATATCAGGCTGCAATGAACTCAGTAGCTCCACTTACTATGGTCTCCATATCTATCTGGTCATTACCCAATGGTGGTGGCATGTGACCTTTTTGGAGTGCCTTTATTTTTCCGACACCTTGGATTGATCTGATGGTATCACAGCCAATCAATGCATGTAACCATGCGGCACGATTTCCTCGTGCATCCTTACTGTGGTACCAACATTAGCCACATTCCTAGTCTTAGAACGTGTTGGCACCATAAGTAATTCACTAGTAATGTTCAGTGTTTTGAAGAACGTAGCAATAGTACAAAGACAACTGTATCGTCATATACAACATTAATGGTTTTGTAACCCTGTCTGGCTGCCGACATCACTTGATTGAGGATGATGACGTCTGTCTCCTCATGACTGCTAACCATGTCATGATGTCTCTTGATATGTACTCCCATGGTAATTTCATCAGGAATGGTGTTAGGACAAGTGAGGATAAGTTTATTGTTGCAGATATGCTCCTGAAAGCAAACTATCTTTACATGCATTGATTGGCTGTGATACCGTCTACTCAATCTATGGCATTGGGGAAGTAAAGTCACTCTAAAAAGGTCACATGCCGCCACCATTGGGTAGTGACCAGATAGATATTGAGACCATAGTAAGTGGAGCTACTTAGTTCATTGCAGCCTGCTATGGAAGTAAGTGCAGCGGAACCATGTGTCAGATACGGTTCAATATCTGGCAGTCTAAGACAGGACGCAGCTAGGCCTCATCTTTCAAGCTGCCATCTCTTCCACCTACTTCGGAAGCCTTTGAGCATGCACGTGGAGAGCTGCATTAGATTCAGTTTCACCTGTACTAGATGCAGAGGACTATAGGTGGCTGGATGACCATGCCACGAAGACTTGCTTGCCCTGTTCTAGCCAAAAGTGTTCAGGTCAACGATCTGGAATGGTGTGCAGCATTTTTGTAAATGCTTCATCATGCCTAGTGCAAACTGAAAATCCAATAAACAGCAATACCCCAGCACAAAGTGACAAAGAGGACAATGAAGAAGGTGATGCTCAATAGAAATCAGAACTGTCCATGGTTATATGAGGCTTATGATTAAGAGTAACTGATAATTAAGAGTGAATGATAATGGAATAATTGCATGAGGGGTCTGGCATTATCCTATGAACCGACAACCGATGTCTAAATCATAGCACAATGTTATTATTGTTGTTTATAATGTTGTCATCAATATACTAAGCTAGTAAAATTATTTTGCTGCAAATCATACTAGATATCATACATGATCAAGGTTATTCATTTAAGCTGGATTTCGATAAATTCCCTCTAGATGGGTTTATCCAACGTAAGAACATTGAAAAAGAGCTATTACAATATATATCCACAATATGTATGTTTATTTGGCACTTCACTGTGGAGTCAATTTTGGATATAATTTTGCCAATATCTATAATTTAAGGCACTAAGTGGACTCCAATTGCTCTGTAACTTCTCTAGATGAATTTATTGACTATAAAAACAGTGAAAAAGATGTATTTCAATAGAAAATCCAACTTAAACTTGCGAACATACGCGTGTTTTGGTCTTTCGGGTTATAGCGGCCGCCATTTTGGACGCCATCTTGAAAAACTCAAAATGCTCAATGATGCCAGCTGGGCATCATTCAGATTATGATTCTACACTACTTCCCTACCAAAATCAACAATAACCTGCTTTGGGGTATTTTTGCAAGGTACACCCCCCTGGCTTCTGGACTAGTTAACCGTTCAGCTTCCAATGCGCTTAATTTAAAATACATTCACAGCATGCACAAATGTTACACACATTTGTTCCGCGCCAGACTAAGTGTCGGGGTGGGGTAGAGGGTCTTGAGGTTCTTTGTTTTTCCAAGGACACGGCAGATCAGGGCTACCTCAAGGTTACACACACACACCTAGTCAAGGGCAGACACCTGCACCAAGGTCTTTTGTTTTCTCTAAGGTCAGATACCGGCACCAAGGACTTTGTTTACCCCCAAGGGCAGACACCTGTATCAAGAGCAAGGTCACACACCTGATGGTTCTCCTTACACATCATGGTCAGGCACACACCAAGGTCCACCACACAGGCGGGTTTCCCTACTACTGAAGGTCGTGTGACGGGTACAGACCACAGCGGGTTTGGAGCGGCCTAAAAATAGGTCGGGGACACTCGAGAGCATTGACATAGAAATATGTCAGGGACACGCGAGGGCACTGACCTAGTGCAAGGTCGTGCACCAAGGCCAGGCTATGGAACACGCGAGATATTTGACCTAGGGCAAGGTCGTGCATAAAGGTCAGGCTATGAGTCACCAAGGGCAAGGTCGCGGAAAGTAGGTCATAACGCTAAACAGGCAGGTATACTACTCACTGTTACTTTTAGAACGCCCACCCCCTCCTATGCGCGTGCGTATGTATTCGGCACCACATCCCTTACCCCCGCAAATGCTTTAATATGTAACGTATATTTATATTATAATAAACATGTAATTACTGTAATTTAGTGTCCTCAGTTAAAGGATAATTAAACAGTGGATGTAAAACTCTTCTATCCAAAATATGTTTCGGTTCACGATATTCAAATGTAAAAATTATTTAAACTATTCACTTTCGATTTTAAACATATTTTCACTTTTTGTAATAAAAGAAGTGTTTGGCTACGTTTCCTAAAAAAAAGTATATGCGCTTGTTTTGAATCCCTCTCCCCTACCCACACCCCAACCCTGTATGTACATATACATTTTGCCACATCCAATACACATCCCACTCTGTGGAAATTATAATAAATGAACAACCCTAAATTTCAAAAGTAGCAATGCCAGGATATTTGTTTCATGATTAATATTATTTTATCCAGCATCAAAGTTGAATTTAATTTAAAAGTGCTTGATTTTAATAATCCCATCAACATGGCTGACTGATTAATTTGTGTAAACGTAAATGGTTTATTATACTCGTGATTGAAAAGGAAATGTGCTTTCCTCCATCCCATCTCTCCCCAAGATCAAGAAATGGAGAATTCCAATAAATAGTATGTTTCTATTTTAATATAAAAAAGATTAAATGCAGGAATTTGTTTTAATTGTATTCCACATACATATCTTATTTCTGGTTTGTTTTTTTAGTCTACCTAAAATAATTGAAAAGGTGACTTTGATGGCATTTTTTGCTAATGCTCGACAGCCATGCCTAAAGTCAACTATGGGGTCTAGAGCAAATCTTAGAGGGGGCTGTCGCATTCTCAAGGTCATATTAAGGCCACGATTAGGTCAAAGGTAAAATGAGTACACAAATATTTCCCTTTGGTACTTGGTAAATATTTCTAATACTATAAAAGCTAGATCATTCATATTTTGCCTACATAGCATCCTATGTAGTATAATTTATCACACCAAATTAGGTTGACCTTGCTCAAGGTAAAAAATCTTGAGGTCAAACTTAAAACATTGCAAAAATTCCCATTTATACTGCATATCGTTTCTTGTCATATGACAACCGTACAAGCCAGGAGCAAATTGTTGTTACTGAGTATTCGGTACTTATTGGGACTTGTAAAAATGCCATTAAGAGATTCATAGTTTTTTTTGTTTCCATAGTTACCGCAATTAAAGATGAGTGGGTGCAAAAAATATGCTTCAGCAAATGTAAGGTATTTTATTGATATTTCTAAAACTATTACAGTACAGGTTTCATACTTTGGATGACGAATACCCTAACTGATATATTGTGTGATACCAAAATTGGTTGACCTAGGTCAAGGTCAAGAAGTTTAAGATCTAACTTTAAAACTTTGCAGAAATTCCCATTTATACCTCGTATCATTTCTTGTAATATGATAAATGTGCAAACCAAGGGGAAATGATTGTTAGTCAGTATTAGGTACTCATTGTAACAATTCTATTTAGAGATTCATAATTATTTTTGATATCATAGTTATGATAGCTGAAGTTGAATTAGAGCAAAACAGAAATTCCCTTAAAATTAAGGATTTATTTTCAACGACATTAGAACTACTCAAAATATTCTTTAGATGTTAATGCGCAATTACTCGCAATTACATACAAAAGTGAATTATTGAAGGTCAAGGTCATATTTGAGGTCAAAGTAGTAGTTACCTCATTTATTTAGGAGAGATTCGTTTAATGTTGAGTGACGGTTGTAAGGATTGAGTGCGACAACTTCAACGAAATACCAGCAGATCAAGCTACAGAATGGATAAACAAAATCTGCAAGACAGCTGTTGGTATGATTGATGTAACGAGGAAAGATTAGGCTAGGTATCGATTGCGTATTACCTGGTCTATTAGATCAGACATGTCATAATAAACCAAGTTGTTGTTTGATCTACTAGATGACAAGGAGATTACATACAACAGAAACAACAAAAAATCCAGCTAGGATCAAGTCAGAAGAAGCAAAGATCGAAGAAATGATGCACCTATTTGGAACCCCTGATGTTCTTTGTGTATCTTCTTACCATAACCTCACTAAGAATCCAATCGAAAGAAGTGGACCTAGACAAGTTGAATCTAGATTAGTGTCAATAGCTACTAAGGACGTTGCAGTTGGTGAAATCACAAACGACTTGCTATCTTGTGAAAGCAGAGGAGAAAACTAGTAAAGGAATTAACAGAAAGGATACTTCAAAAGAAATGAGTTAATTGCTACCATCCCATTAAGAAGCAAAAGTCTAAAACACTAGCCTATTTGTACAACACAATGGTATCTGAAAAAGAAAATGTGACGAAACTCATCAAAGCTGACAGAAAACGTCTTCAGCAACTGTTCAATGCAGCCACCTCGGGACGATCTGTACAAATTACGGATATCTTAAAGCATAAACGTTCTCCAATGCCAATGTCGCTGGGGAATTCAGGTTATGTCATAAACAGTATGACAAAGTCACAAATGCTTAACATACTGGCATCAGATCTCAACATAACCACTCCTCAAACCATACCTAAACTGGACTTACTAAGATGTGTCATCACTGTTGGCCATGCTTTGATTCAAGCTTTAGGAAAACCGCAAGGCTGCCAGAGCTTTGGTGATTATGCTGATGTTTTTTTTTCAAGCTGTGTACAAGCACTTCAAAGGAAGAACTACGAGAGTTGATGTTACATTTGACCAATACTTGGGAACAAAATTCATTAAAGCTCCAACAAGGTCAAAACGAACAAGCAAACCTCGGCCGATTCGCAAGATTATCGACAGCCCAGAAGTACCTATTCCTCAAGTATGGGAACAGTTAATATCTTGGATGAAAATAAAGCAAACTTAGCCGAATATCTGTCAAATGAGATGCTGAAAAGTACAATCACTTTTCCAGGGGAATAAATAATTGTAGCTGGCGGTGGATTTCCTGATCCCGAAAATCCAAAATCAAACAACTTTGGTGCAAAATACCTGTCTGTGAATAACGAATCGGTCGACATATGGATGATATTCCATGCACAAGACGCTATTACCTGTCACTGCGAGAGAATAGTAGTGGATTGTCGTGATACTGATGTTTTGTTGCTATTAATTTACCATCTTGTAGCACTGGTTGTAGAAACGTGGATGATATCTAGAACATCTAAACAAAAAAGATGTTTTCCATTACACCTAATCTCACAGAAACTGTGCGACAACATGACGAAAAACATACTAGGTTCTCATGCCACCATTAGTATTAGTATTAGCTGATATAGAGTAATCTAATAAACTGGATGCTTTAGGCCGTACGCTGAGCTGAAAAACGTGAAGTTTCGTTCCACCTATCTCGCATCCGAAAGTTTCCAAATTTTAATCCTGCGCGTTTTTTTTTAAGTAAACATCAAAAATGGGATCTATATACAGAGGTGCATTACGCATTTCGTCCTAATAACGACTACCTACGGTGATATTCTTGCTGAGTACATCTATGTTCCACTGAAAACTGGAGAGTTCCTGTCCCATGCTGGACATGACCAGTGGTTTATTCAATGAAAAAAAGAATATTTGTAATTGACATGATGGCCTAGCATAATAATAGAAATAAAAGTTATAACATGATCAATGTTTGCAAGGGATGTTTGGTAATAGTGTGTAGACATGACATGTGTGACATTTAACAAAAAACATTCAATGAACAGGTAGTATCAACATTGTGGTCAGCAAATCCATAAGGTCTGCAAAGCCAAAAATTTAGTTCATGCATCCCATACCAAAATGTGGGTCAACAAATTAAATTGTCCTAATGTTAATGGAGGGTGTATAAAAAAGTTACAAAGTACTGAAGATTAATCTAATAGGTGAACGAGGTGAATTTGATGAATAGGACAAGTATTAAGAGGTTTCAAGTGGTCATGTATAATTAAGAGTGCGAATTTTACAAGAAAGAGTCTATCACATATAGTATGAGATCTTTTTGTGGCAATTTATTACATTCTGATAATTGCAACGCTAGTAGTTTGACCTGAGACAGTTGTGAAAACGTCGCCAGGTGTATTTATTGTGCTCAGGTGATTACCCAGAGATAAGGCCAGGAATCTGCTTCCTGATGATTGAAACAAATGGCTAGATAATAACAAAATACATCATATATTGCATTTAAACTCTCACAAATGGATCGATTACTACCACGCCTACCTCGCACATATGAAGTTTGAAATATGTTTTTTAAAATGACATTATGATACCATTAAAGGTAATTTATTTGGGATCTTTTTTGAATGCTCAAATTTGTTTAATAACCCATCCGAACAAAATACAAAGTGATAAACCTTTATGTATCTGTAGGCAAACTATTGCCTGTTGTTTTCAAATGAAGGTCATTATCAAAATATTTTATATTTTTATTAGTTCACATAGAGAAAAGTGAATTTTTATTTTAAATTCAACACGTACAAATAAATTTCATAAACCTATAATTAAGTGTATTACATAGTTTATTTGTATAAAATTAACTTTTAACCTGACATTTGGTTGGCCTCATCAAATATTCAAAATGGTGGCTATTCGGGTAATTTGAGCCATTTGTGAGTACTATCAGAGTTTTTATTTTGTGATATAGGGCATACATAAGATAACTAACTAGGTGGTTTGCTTACATTACCAAATTTTCATTCGACATTTTTTTTCTTTACTCTTGCTATAGAAAAAAGTTATTTTTTACATTAAATTCAGCATATACTAAATGATATCTCTTAAATGGTGCACGTTAGATTCAAATAAATGTCAGAAATGGATTTCTCGACCTTATAAACCTATAATTACACATATTACACGTTTTGGGGGGAATAAAATTAACAGTTTTGAACTGGTTAACTTACCTGATTTAATATTCAAAATGGCGGCTCTGGCGGCCATCAGAGCAATTTCTCAGTGTCATCAGTTATTTTTGAAAGATGTGATATATGTATGATATTTAAATAGGTGGTTTGCTTTCATCACCAAATTCCCACGGGAACTTTTTTTTTTTTTACAACTCTTGCTCCCTGACTACTATCTTGCTAATTATATATTCAAGGTGGCGGCTCTGATGGTGACCTGAGCATTTAAAGATTTTTTGCTTATTAGTTTTTTTGGGAAACATCACACCAGGTTGTTTGCTTTCATTATTAAATTTTCACGAGAATACACTTGCTCCCTAATAGAAAAAAGTGAATTTTTACATTAAATTCAGCATATACTAAATGGTATTTCTTAAATGGTGCATGTTAGGTCT
>JAULBS010017702.1:0-10860 GCA_032355785.1 Symmetromphalus regularis
ATGAGGTTGACAACAGGCAAATGTAGGTGGTCCTTTAAATATGCAAGTTAATAGTAATATAGTTATTTTGTAGAAATTAGAATGACATTGATGACAGACAAATGTAGGTTTTCTTTTGAATATACAAGTTCATAGTAATATTATAGATTGACGACAGACAAATGTAGGTGGTCTTTTAAAACTTGAAAGTTAATATTAACAGTTATTTTGCACAAATAAGAATAAGGTTGACAACAGGCAAATGTATGTGGTCCTTTAAACATACAAGTTAATAATAATATAGTTATTTTGTAGAAGTATGATGTTGACAACAGGTAAATGTAGGTGGTCCTTTAAATATACAAGATAATAATAATATAGTTATTTGGTACAAATAAGTATAAAGTTGACAACAAGCAAATATAGGTGGTCCTTTAAACATACAAGTCACTAGTAATGTAGTTATTTTGTACAAATAAATATAAGGTTGACAACAGGCAAAAGTAGATGGTCGTTTCAATACAAAAGTTGATAGTAATATAGTTATTTTGTACAAATAAGTATGAGGTTGACAACAGGCAAATGTAAGTGGTCCTTTCAATATACAAGCTCCTAGTAATAGATATTTTGTACAAATCAGTTCGAGACTGACAACAGAGAAATGTAGGTGGTATTTCAAATACACAAATTGCTAGTAATAGAGTTATTTTGTACAAATAAGTATGAGGTTGGCAATTGTATCTTATTTAAGTGCAGTGTATCATAAGGCAACATCAACTGTGTTCAAGATATTTGAAAAAGACAGTTATGGTCTTGATATTTTTAATTATGTTTAACAATACCCTAGGCAAGGTATAAATTAATATTGTTAACACAGTGTTCTGCCGAGGCCATGATTCAGTGACACTGTCACGAAAAAACTGAACATTTCTCTTGAGAAAGTTCCTTGGTGCGATTATTGTCGCAGCCAAATTTCGCTGAGTACGAATCTTTAAATAACGCAACTTTCATGATTGTAGGTCAACTCGTCACTGGACATCTCGCAGACTCAGTGCTTTTCTGCAATCACGGAAAACGAACGGAATTCACAAAACATGAATGTGACATTGTGAAACAGAATTTGCATTTGAAAACAGAATAGTTTTTTCAGTACTGAATTCATTTGGATTTCCACTTGTATTGTGCCTGCACAATGGGGACAGTCCTATGCCTGCACAATGGGGACAGTCCTGTGCCTATACACAATGGGGACAGTCCTATGCCTGTACAATGGGGACAGTACTGTGCCTGCACAATGGGGACAGTCCTGTGCCTGCACAATGGGGACAGTCCTATGCCTGTTTATTTTTGCTGTTGCATTCAGCACTTGAATCGTTCGGCCAATCAGATTGGCCTAATTAACACTGCAATGTTAGTCACACCAGTGATAAAAATAATAGTAATATTATAGTTATTTTGTTCAAATAAGTATGAGGTTGACAACAGGCAAATGTAGGTGGTCCTTTAAATATGCAAGTTAATAGTAATATAGTTATTTTGTAGAAATAAGAATGACATCGATGACAGGCAAATGTAGGTTTTCCTTTAAATATACAAGTTCATGGTAATATGCCCGTTTATTTTTGTTGTTGCATTCAGCACTTGCACCATTCGGCCAATCAGACTGACCTAATTAACACTGCATTTTGAACATGTTTATTATCCTTGCCAGAACACTGTTAACATCAATGCACACATGCATTAGCCATTTCCTGTTGAAGTTTTTTCCCCATTCAGTTTTAAATTAACTCGGATGTGCATCGATAAATAATCAGAAGCTACATGTAGTTGCAGCTTTGTGAAAGACAATCAAAACCTCTATTTGAACTCAAAGAAAGACAAACAAAAAACCTAATAAAAATACTTTACTAAAGACCTTAATGGAATATCATGCATCTGTTTTATATAAATGTACAAAACTACTAATTTTAATATAATGATAAATATAATACCTAACATAAAGTGATCATAATGATCTTACCATCATCATCACAGACATCAGTAGTTGTTATAAAAATACCATTTTACTCTTTTAATACCGTGATAATAATAATATATAATATCAAATCATTATCAAAAAAACTTACTGTCATTATCAATAATTGTTACTTCTAATGTTCCTTGTCCTCCTTTCTTTACTGTGGCAGATTCTACAAAGGTTAAAGAAAAGGTTTCGTCATTCTCATCAACCTGAAAGAAAAAAACAAAGACAACACAGAACTGAACCAGATGAAAAGATTATGGTATGTGATCTATCAATATATTTTGGAAATCCACATCAACATTCCTTTTAGTTGTGTTAAGTTTGTGTTTTCATCAAAACCTTATTATATTCACTGCACAAATATGACAATAATAATATGACTCCTCTAGCAAATGCAATATTCCACAAAAGCAGTAAAGGTAAATGGGATAAGGACAATGTCTTTTTGTCAAAACTTATTCTATGCAAAACAAGCTAACATTTGTCTTGGGATGTTGTTTTATTTTAACAATGTTCTTACAACATGAGCAGATTAAGTACACTTGAACTAAAGACAATCAAAATTGATTTTTGACAAAAAATTTCTGTATATTTTATTTTCATTTTATGAATATTTTTTCAGTGTTTTGAAAATGTATTTACTTCAACATTTATTTTTTCTGCCAGTACTTATTTTACTTCCATGATTCATAGAAACTAGTTATTTTGTTTAGGTACTTTTTAAAAATAATTATAAAGAATTAAGATATTTTGCATTATGAACTACATACATTGATACCTATCACTGAAACTACTGAAAGTTAATCAAACAATAGAGCCCTATTTACAATCACAGAAATAAATACTATTTGTTTAAAAAACTAAACAGAGCTGAATAAAATCAGTGATGAGGTTACGGTACTTAACCATCATTCAAGGGTATATATTGGCATACCCAAATATAAATATTTCTTGTCCCTAATTATGGAATGTTCACTAAAAGGGGTGTGATAGAGGTATGCACAGAACTATCCTGTGAATTATTAGTATCTACTCAACTAATTCCTATTTCCAAAATTAATATAATTTAAACATCAATGGAAATCACCATTGCATATTCAACATTTTAACAAATTAATTATACTTATTGATAGCAATTAAAATGTGTGACAGACGTACAAAAACTGTGATGGACGTGCATGTCCAAATTGATGTAAAGTGTTTTACTTTAATTTTATTTTGATCCATCTTTGACACTGATAAAGGACAAAAATACAGTATAATGACAATCTTTATTTTTAAAATGTTAAAAACACACAAATTTCAAGGGCATACCCAGAGAGGTGTCAGGAGAACCACCCCCTTTTTAAGACACATTTTTGTTTTTACAAGAGCCAAGTAAGTGAATATATAGTACTTATGGAACATGAGACACCATCAGAAAATCAAAAACATGTCCAAAATGATTTGAGGGATGTTCATCCCCATTTTTTCCATCAATGTTTTCTATATGTAAAAAAACAACATGTTAAATTTTATTGTGTGAAATTAATTAAATTAAAGAAAAAAGACATTCATCCTCCGTCCAGCCTAGCTTCAGCATATCAACAATATTATTTTGTTTCAGTTTTTCTCGCCTCTTTGCCTGTCGCTCTCTATCTGATGTGTGTTCTATACTGAACATTTAAAACGAATGAAGTGAAGTACCTTTTGGATTATTATACAATCACTCCAAAGTTACATGTATCAAATTTGATAGCAGTTATTGAAATGTATGAACAAAAAGCAAAACTAAAACAGTCATTATTAACATGGTATCTCAAAATACATTCAATGAGATATAAATAACGTTTTTACATTTGTGGTAATGTAAAAAAAAATGTGTCATCTGCAAACCACTACCACAAAATTGCATCAATGAACTTAATGTTTAGTGTACATCTGTCAAAATACTGTAGTTACCTTCAAATTGTCATTTACTCCATTTTTTAGTTGGATAATATTTAGTTCTAGTTGATATTATTCAAGACAAATTGTGTCACGGACGTACAGAAATTGTGTACATCTGTCAAACATTTTTTGAACTTTTATAGATCATTATTTCTAAATATTTATATCCAAATTGCTTTTGGGTAAGTACTTATTTATAACCAAAAACCATTCAATGGTGAGTCTATTGTTTTGTCCTTTAAAAAAACTTTTTGTAGATGTTTGTAAAGGGCATACAGAACAAAGTGTGTCTTATTATCAGGATCTGTATAAACCTAAAAATGAGTCAAATTTTTTAATTATGATTTCTTATGTTTCTAGCATGTCTACCTAATTGACATAAGTTAAAAATAACAACAATAACATTGTATTAGCCAAGAAAATTATAATTGTAAGTGGTGACCCCCTTTTTAGTGTATTTGTCATCCTTCAAGCTTCCATTTGTTTGAACTCAAAATTAGTGCTCTGCAGTTGAAAAATATTAGTGCCCGACTCCCAGGGCAAATGGAATTTGATGTCCGGACAACTAATCTGCAAGATCTAACTTGGCTGTCGGTATGTAAATTTTCAAATTATTAAATTCTCAATACAAAGCCGACATTTCTTATTTGCAAAACATAATAACTTTCAAATGCAATCGAATGTTACATCACGCTTTTGCAGTTCTCATTACAGTTATTTCCATCTATGTTAGTCAGTCACAACATTTAGGCTATTTCTGTTATGATAAATGCTTTCATTAAACGGCATGCTAAAGATGGCGACTCGCAAGATTGGGTTTTTATGCATTACACCAAATAAAGGTAAGGTAGAAGATGATAGTAACCAGTCAAATGATTATGGAAACAGCTGATACTTAAGACTTATTTACTCTAATTTTATATATAGCTTGGGGATTCTTGAAGGATGTGGGACGATGTTATCAGAGTAAAACGTAGGCCTATCTGAGAAGTGAATTGGAAGCACTATACAGTGTTTTAAATGGTTTTGATGCTGTACTAGCTATTATGCTATATTACTTGAATAAAGTTGCAATAAATGACATTCAGAAACGCCTCTTTGAAAGGTGTTTTAATTTATTTTCAATAGTTGTGGTTCATCCACATAAACGTTTTCTCCCATTATGGCATTAGGACTGTCAATTTATGTAGATATTTACCTTTGTATTGAATTGAATATGGTTTAATAAACCCCTGCACAAGAATAAACATTGGCTATTAGGGGTTAAGCTATGTTTAAATTAAAAACATTATTCTAAATCTCTAAAGAGGTGATTTATAATATGGTAAACTTTAAAAAATCATAACAATGTTTACCTTTGTGAAAACATTTTTCATGTGTTATTCATTTAAGAAAGGAATATATTAAGACTGTGTTGTGTCTGCTGTATTTTTATGTTGTGAGCAATGGCTATAGAAAATAGCTGAATTCTCCCCTTTGATCAATGTATTAGCATCCCTTAATGAAAATCAGCAAGTGTGATAGTTTAATACATTTACTAGAGAAGACTTTCATTTTCAACTGCCATTTTGAATGCAAGTAATCCTGTGACTGTTTTTTCTCTATCTCTATTTTTATTATATCTTGCAGTTTCTGTTTCTAATGTTTTTAAACAAGGTTTAGCTGTTATTTAATGCCCAGAAAATCCTGTACCCTAATTATCAACTGTCAGGTCTAATCGGTTTTCAGTTCTCACACATAAAATCTTTTAGGAATTGTCATAGTAATATACTCAGTAATTGCATTTTCACCATATAAGGTCCAGTTATAACAATATACCCACTTGTAGTGCAAACAACATAATGGGCTCCATCATAACAATACACCCCATTATCAAGATTATTATATAGTATTTTGATTGGCATTATGGTAGTTCACTTACATTATCTTCCAGAATGTCAATAGTTATTGATGCTGTTCCACTACCTTCAGTAAAGCTGACTGTCATTAACTTGGTTGAATTGAAATCATTTCCATTGCTTGCTGTGCTTTCTGTTATACTCAGGGTCACTGAGTCAGCTGGAGAATTACTTTCAATGTTCGTCCTACGAAGTTGGATAATGACAGTACCATCTCCTTCATCAAATGCTTTGGTTGCATCAACAAATTCCACGATTGACTCTATTAATATAAAATATCAAACATTAAAGACAATATCACAGTCACCAATGACAATCAAAACTATCAAGAAATAACTACATTTAAACTAGTACATTTTTATATATTGGATTTGTATTTAACTGTGCTTTATTCTGATTGTTACATAATAATTATATCCAACATATAGCTGTTTATAGGTATGAACAATTACAAATTAAAATGGTTCACAAATTACTCAATTATTAGTCATTCCATTTCATGAAGACTGTCACCTCGTTTGGACATTGTAACTAACTCTGATAATATGATTATAATGTCATTGTGAAGGAAGCATTTTACTAAGAAGGTGTACAATGCTTAATTATAAGCATCTAAGAAATGAAATTTTATCATTAAATAGAGGAGTTACCATTTATTATAAAATTTAAGTTCCAAGAAATAATTATTTCACTGGATACATAAATTGATAATGAATGGTAACCAGTTTGACATTCTATTTATTAACCCAATTATTCTAATCTTTAAACATTCTAACTGCACAGCAGTTTAGAGAAATGGTAAATTATAATGTTATGGATGAAGATGTAATGAAATGTATAAAAATACTAATTTTAATATAATGATAAATATGATACCTAACATAAGTGATCATAATAATCTTATGTCATCATCACAGACATCAGTAAATGTTACAAAAATATTGTTTAACTTTTTTTTAATTCTGTGTTAAAAATAATATCTAATATCAAATCAGTACAAAAAACCTTACTGTCATTATCAGCAATTGTTACTTTTAATGTTCCTTGTCCTCCTTTCTTTACTGTGGCAGATTCCACAATAGTTAAAGAAAAGGTTTCATCAATCTCATCAAGCTGAAAGAAACAAATAAAGACAATACAGAACTGGACACAATGAAAAGATTATGTGATCTATCAATGCATTTTGAACTCCACATGAACGTACCTTTTTGTTGTGTCAAGTTTGTTATTTTCATCAAAACCTTATTCACTGCACAAATAAGACAATAATAATAAGACTGCTCTGGCAAATGCAATATTCCACAACAGTAAATGTAAATGAGATAAGGAAAAGATTTTTTGTTAACACTTATTTCTATGCAAAACATGCAAAAATTTGTCTTGGGTAGTTATGTTTTAACAATGTTCTTACATGTGCAGATTAAGTACACTTGAACTAAAGGCAATCAAAATGTTCACCCAGTTAGTGCATATTAACCATGTAAAACCCTTTCATAACACTAAACCCAGTTCCAGTGCAAATAACACAATGGGCTCCATCATAATAGTACAGCCCATCATCAAGATTATTAAATCGTATTTTGGTGGGTATTATGGTAGTTCACTTACATTATCTTCCAGAATGTCAATAGTTGTTGATGCTGTTTCACTGCCTTCTGCAAAGTTGACTGTCGTGAACTTGGCTGAATCAAAATCATCTCCATCAATTGCTGTGCCTTCTGTTGTACTCAGGGTCACCGAGACAGCTGGAGAATTACTTTCAAAGTTTGTTCTACGAAGTTGGATAGTGACAGTACCATCTCCTTCATCAAATGCTTTGGTTGTGTCAACAAATTCCACTATCGACTCTATTAATATAAAATATCAAACATCAGACACAATATCATAGTCACCAGTGACAATCATAACTATCAAGAAATAACTACATTTAAACTAATACATTTCTATATATTGGATTTGTATTTAACTGTGGTTTATTCTGATTGTTACATAATAATCATGTTACAAATTAAAATGGTTCATAAATTATTCAATTATTAGTAATTCGGTTTCATGATGACTGCCACCTCTTTTGGATATTGTAACTAATTCTGATAATATGCCTTTAAAAGGTAAAGACTATAATATCACTGTGAAGGTAACATTTGACTAAGAATGTTACAATGTATAATTATAAGCATCTAAGCAATTTATTATCAAATTCATATTCCAAGAAATAATTATTTCACAAGGCACAAAAATTTGATCATAAATGGTAACCAGTTTGATATTCTATTTATTAAACCACACAAATTTAATCATCCTACTCTTTAAACCTTCTAACTGGGCGGCAGTATAGAGAAATGCTATCCTTTAATGTTACTGAATGTACATGTAGTTGAATTTTTCCTAGTTTTATTGATGTCATTTGCACTTTTATTAAATTATAATGAACTCATATTTAGTACGAGCAAGCTTATTTGTCTTACCAGTCAGAGAAAGCCAATAAAATCCCCTGTTAAACCAATGCTAATATTTTCTCTTAGAAAAGAACAAATATGTACCAGGTTAAGGGTGCCCACTGGGATAATAATACAAAATATGCTGTTGCTGCCAAGAGGTTATTATAAAAGATTGTTGATGACATACCATTTCATAATGAAAAGTTATCAACATGTTAAGTACACGGTCAATTTATAAATCTCAACAAAAGTTACAGTCAGTATGTATAAGGGGGTTAGAGGTATGCTTCAAATCACCAACCCGATAAAAATATTTTCACAACCAATCATCTGCCCCTAACAACATGATGTATTGAAAATGTGGAGGGGAGCGGGATGTAGCTCAAATGGTAGAGTGTCTGCCTGTCAACCAGTCGGTCGTCAGATCAATCCTTCTCAGTGAACCCAATTGCAATTTGGGTATTTTCCATTCCAACCAGTGGTCCACAACTGGTTCATCAAAGGCCATTGTATGAGTTGTCCTGTCTATGGGACAGTGTATATAAAAGACCCCTTGCTGCTTATCAGAAAGAGTACCCTATGTGGTGACAGCCGGTTGCCTCTAAAACATATGTCAGAATGATAATATGATTGACGTCCAATAGCCGATGATGAAATAAAAATTAATGTGCTCTAGAGGCATCATTAAATAAAACAAACTTTACTTTGAAAATGTGGAATGTGGACAATCACTAATTACCAGACTTATCAATAGGTTTGTCATCAGCATGTTGTTGGCTTGTTGTTGTTGTGTTGGAGATAGGGGGGACATAGCACAGAAGAGAAATTATAGACTTAAGAAGATTAAAACATACTACCATTATCAGTAACAATAGTGGTTCATTGTGTTGGAGATAGGGTACATAGTACAGAAGACAAATTAATGACACAAGAAGATCAAAACATGCTATCATTATCATTTATGTCAAATGTTTTCAGCTTATTGTTATATATTACTGTGACAGAAATACATTGCATAGATATCATATATACATCATATAGACATGTATATGTGTGTTACAAGTATTATAGTAAACATAGCTTATTAGTTCTATATTACTGACTGAAATATTTACATGTACTCTGTGCAGTATCAACATTATATATACTATATATGTGTTTGTTACATGGCATATAGTGAACATAGCTTATGTGACAAGAAATATATATCTGCTACATATTATGTATTAAATTAATAAAAATATTTTACCATTATCAGCTTTTGATGGTGTTCCACTACCTTCTGTAAAGTCAACTGTGCTTGCTGTGCCTTCTGTAGTACTTGAGGTCACTGAAACAGCTGCAGAATTATGTTCAAAGTTTAAGGTGGTTCAATATACCACCTTACCCAAAGACAATTGCAACAAAACATTTTATGATTGTTAATTGTATTATTCAGCATGGAGAATGACATATCAAAAGTTAGACAATTTTGACACATGGGAAAGTCTTTAAAAAATGACATGAAATAACAAGAATGCAGCCAGGAAAAAACCACATCAATAATATGATTGATAACCATCAAAATGTATGGGTTTCTTAATTTCATTAATATGTACCAGGTTAAGAGTGCCCATTGGGGTAATAATACAAAATATGCTGTTGCTGCCGAGAGGTTATTATAAAAGATTGTTGATGACATACCATTTCATAATGAAAAGTTATCAACATGTTAAGTACATGGTCAATTTATAAATCTCAGCAAAAGTTACAGTCAGTATGTATTATGGGGTTAGAGGCATGCTTCATATCACCAACCTGATGAAAATATTTTCACTACCAAACATCTGCCCCTAACTGCTTGACTTATTGAAAATGTGGAATGTGGATAATCACTAATTACCAGACTTATCAATAGGTTTGTCGTCAGCATGTTGTTGGCTTGTTGTGATTGTGTTGGAGATAGGGGACATAGCACAGAAGAGAAATTATAGACTTAAGAAGATTAAAACATACTATCATTATCAGTAACAATAGTGGTTTGTTGTGTTAGAGATAGGGTAGATAATACAGAAGACAAATTAATGACACAAGAAGATCAAAACATACTATCATTATCATTTATGTCAAATGTTTTCAGCTTATTGTTATATAGTACAGTGACGTAAATACATTGCATAGATATCAACATCATATATACATGTATATGTATGTTACAAGTGATACGGTAAACATAGCTTATTAGTTCTATATTACTGACTGAAATATTTACATGTACTGTGTACAGGTATCAACATTATAAATACTATATAATATTTTGTGTTTGTTACATGGCATATAGTGAACATAGCTTATGTGACAAGAAATATATATCTACTACGTATTATGTATTAAATTAATAAAAATATTTTACCATTATTAGCTTCTGATGATGTTCCACTACCTTCTGTAAAGTCAACTGTGCTTGCTGTGCCTTCTGTAGTACGTGGGGTCACTGAAACAGCTGGAGAAATATTTTCAAAGTTTAAGGTGGGTCAATATACCACCTTACCCAAAGACAATTGCAACAAAACATTTTATGATTGTTAATTGTATTATTCAGCATGGAGAA